>PVKA01016460.1:30819-47996 GCA_004027165.1 Ctenomys sociabilis
CTCAATAGGGCTCTTTTTTTTTTTTGTCTTTTTGAGACAGGGTCTCACTATGCAGTTCAGGCTGCCCTTAAGCTCACTTTGTAGCTCAGGCTGGTCTCGAACTCACAACAATCCTGCCTCAGCCTCCCCAATGCTGGGATTACAGGCATGCACCACCACGCCCGGCTTCAATAGGGCTCTTTCAAGGTGATTGATACCTATTTAGAATATTAATCTTTGATGCCCATCCCTAGGGAAGTATGTAGCTGTGTGTCCTCTTTTTGTCTTGGTCTTGAGTGTGGCCCATAGGGAATGTCTATATCTTCCAAGTTGCAAAGTCACCTTGTTTTAGCAATTTTAACAGTACTGTGAAACAAAACTGTATGCAGCAAAGCATGAACAATTATGAGCAATGGGCAAAGACATATTAACATTTGAAGCATAAAAATTTACTTAAGCAAGTCACATTTCAGAATTTATGAAAGAAAAGCAAACTCATACCTCCATCCAATGATTTCGTTGGGGCCTCCAAAATGATACAGGGAGAAAAAACTGATCTCCGGTGGGTGACCTCCAAATGATAAAGGGAACCTCCAAATGACATAGGGAAAAACAATCTCTGGAGTTCGTGTTCTCTAAAATCGAAGAATGAATTTTAGGAACAAATGGAGGTTATGAGCAGAATAGATTTACTGAGGGAAAGAAAGCTCCTGTCCGAGAGAGGGACAGGAAGGGAGTCCTGAGTGAGTAGTTCACCCATTAAATTTTTTTTAAATGTTTCAAAACCTTATTAATAGTACTGATCACAGAAGGAAAAAAAAAGATTCCTGATTAAGTATATCCCACTGTCTAGGCAATGGTTATTTTTAAAACTTTATTCAGTATTGTCTTGACCATGATTAAAAGATGATGTCTTGTGACCTCCCAGAGGGTAAATGTGCTGTAGCTCCTTACAGTACTAGCTTGGTCCTCCACAGGTGTCTCCTCGGAGTTGTACCTGATTTATTACCTGTCTTCATACGAATCCACTGAGGAATGGGGCAATTCTGCTTTTGTTTCTTGGCCAGGAATTGTTTGATTCTGAAAGTCTTGTGAGAAGACATGGTGAGGGTAGGAGGCAAGACCATGCACTCAATGGTTGACTGAAGCAGAAGAGTGTAAATGTATTTTTTTTTTAAAGAAACAAAAATAAAAATAAAACACTACTGGGATAAAAACAAGGGCCTTCTCCATGAACTAAAATCCCATCCTTCATTAAATTTTGAGACAAGGTCTTGAGATTATTAAATTGCTTGGCTGGGCTGGAACTTTTTAATCCTCCTACTTCAGCTTCCATGATGGTGGGATTATAGGCATGCACCATCAGATCTGGCTATAAGCTACAACTAAATCAAAAAAAAAAAAAAAAAAAAAACAGCATGGCTTGTTAGAGACAGGTCTTGCTACATAGTGTAGGCTGCCTTTGAATTCATAACCCTCTTGTCTCAGCCTCACAAGTGCTGGGATTACAGGTCTCTGCTACCACACCTGGCTTGCATGGCTTATTTGTGTCAAGAGTTTACATTCAGCAGGGCTTGCTAGGGAATGCCTATAATCTCAGTGCTCTGGGAAGGTGAGACAGGAGGACTGCAAGTTCAAGGCCAGAAAAAGTAATTTAGAGCCTGTTAAAAAAAAAAAGGGTAGGGTTGAAAAAAAAAAAAAAGTTTAGGGATGTAGCTAAGTGTGAATCCCCAGTACTGAAAAGAAGGGAAAACTTACAAAAGAAGGACTTTGCTGCTGTTCTGCCCTTTGTGCTCTTGCTGTTTTTTCTATGAACTGTTGCCCTCTTCCATGTGCCACTCTGCCTTGGAGCCAGCTGAGTATGGACTGGAACCTCCACAAAGTGTGGGCTACATAAACCTTTTTTCTTAAATAAAGAAATAAAACAAAATAAAATAAATGACTTCATCCAACAAAATTAAGAAAGATGTAGTGGGAAACTAAGTGGGGACAAAAAAGATTTTTTCCATTGGGTGTGGTGGTACACAGCTGTAATCCCAGCACTGGGAAGGCTCAAGCAAGAGGATTGCTATTTGAAGCTAGCCCGGATTACAGATGGAGACTCTGTCTTTAAAAATATAAAGTAAAGAACAGCATAGATGAGCATCATGGCACACGCTTATAATCCCAACACTCAGGATGCTGAAGCAGGAGAACTTCCATGAATTTAAGGCCAACGTAGGCTACATAAGCAAATTCAAGGCCAGCTTCAGCTACATAGTGAAACAATGTCTCAAAAAATAAAATAAAAATAAACAGCATGAACAAGGCCAGATAACTCTAGTAGAAACTAAAAGAATGCTGGTAGACAGAATGTAAAGAAAGGGGAGTAGTGGTGAGAGACCTTTTCTCAGATCATGCAACAGAAAAAAACCATAACAAGATGGGAGGGCAGCTACTGTGGATGCCCTGGTGCAGCTCAACATACATTAACTTGGGCTGGGGTGCACAATCAGTGGTAGCATGCCTACCTAGTGTGTGCAAGATCCTGAGTTTGATCCCCAGAACTCAAAATAAAAACAAAACCATCCTAGCAATCAGTAGGCACAGCCTGCACTCATCTTTTAGAAAAATTGATTGACCTGAAACATATTTAGAAGGCAGGATGATAAACAGAACTTGTTTCCATATTGTAGAAGCAAGTCAAAAAATTCCTTGCATGCAACTTGGTGAATACTACAGGCAGACTGATGGGTTCCAGCTGGGGAAAACAAGTAGCAGAGGTCTAAAGGACATGGGTGACTAGAGGTGCTAACAGTGAAACAGAGGGTGAGGCGAGCTCTATCTATTACTCTTGAGTGCCTTGCTTTCTGCAATGCTGCTGTACAAGAAATAAAGTATGAGGCTTGGAGATGTGTTACAGGCCTGTAATATCAGCACTTGGGGAAGCTGAGGCAGGAAAACCACAGTCAGTCCAGCCTGGGCTACTTAGCAGTTTAGGAAGAATCTGTCTCAAATTAAAAAGTAAATTAAAAAATAAAACAGGCTGAGTTTATAGACTTGGGTTCAATTCCCAGTAAAACACACACACACACACACACACACACACACACACAGTACAAAACGCTCATTAACTAGTAACACAGATCAAGAACTGGATGGATGAGGTGACTGAGGGAGCTTAGAGCTTAGAAAAGAAAATTCCCTAGCTTGCCTAATACACAAAGAATTTAAAACAATGCCTGGCACACAATGAGCACTCAGTAGAAAGTTAGGGCCCTCACTGTTTCAGTAGTTTGAACCCAGCCCTGCCTTCCAAACACACCTCAAGAAGTGACTGACACGCCGTTTTGTGCGTCTTCAGCATCAGGATTCACAAGGCAGGCTTTCAGTCACCAAATTCAGGGCTCCCTTTTCCTAGAAACTCCAGGTTTCACTGTCAGAGCGCAAGAAGAGCTCACATTTTCAAGCAAAATTCAACTCTTTATCCAATTTCTTCTCTGTCTCTTCAAATAATACTAGTAACAATAAAAAACTGCCAAAGCCCTATCAAATTTGAAATTAGAGAATTGTTTCACAGCCTCGAATCCCAGCATCTAACACAGTGCTTCGAGATCACCCTCAAGCTCCTCAACACATGAGTGCGACCTCTAGATTTCCCTTTTCCAGGCAGAAAGCAAGAAAGTACGAGGCCCGGGGTTCCCTTTACCCATCGTGAAGCGAAAAAGAGGAACCGTCACGAACAGGATTCGAACCTGTGCGGGGAAACCCCATTGGATTTCGAGTCCAACGCCTTAACCACTCGGCCACCGTGACTCCCAAAAATCCCATTTTGCCGCGCGCTTACAGAAAGGGTCCGGCACCGCGGCCGGGCGGGGGCCCAGGCCGGGCGGCGGGGACGCGCGCACCTGGCGCCTCTGGCCCTCGCCCCTACCTCGCGACGCGCCCCTCAGAGCAGAGGCGGCGCGCGAGGGCTCGAGAACGCAGACCGGCCGGAGGGGGGGCCGACCTCGGCGAGCGGGGGGGCCGGGCCCGGGGTGGCTTCTGAGGGGACTGGGGGAGAGGCGCGGCGCGTGGCGGAGCAGGGTGTGGAGGAGGCGCACTGGGCATGAAGGAGGGCCGCGGGCGCCCCGGGGACAGCGCTCGGGGTTCCTCAGGAGCAGGCTTCTGCGCGGGGCTGGGACTGCGCAGGGAGGGCACCGGGCTTATGGTCGGGGCTGTCGGGACCCGGCGGAGGGGTGGCCCCCTGCGGGCTGAGAGACAGAAGAGGGAAGGCGGAGAGAGCGGGAGGAGCGGCGCCGCCCCCAGGCCGCCGCCGTCGCCACCGCCGCTGGGCAGCCCGCCGGGGTCCGCCGGCGCTCGGCCGCCGCGCCAGGCCCGCCGGCAGGGGGCGCTACAAGGACCGGGGCCGGCCCAGGCGGCGGGAGGCGGCGGCCGCGGCGGCGGGAGGCGGTGGGAGGCGGGCGGAGGAGGAGGCGGAGGAGGCGGGAGCTGAGCGGAGCGGAGCGGGGCGGGCGGCGGCGGCGGGGCCCGAGCCCGAGAAGATGGCGGTGCGGAAGAAGGACGGCGGCCCCAACGTGAAGTACTACGAGGCCGCGGACACCGTGACCCAGTTCGACAACGTGCGGCTGTGGCTCGGCAAGAACTACAAGAAGGTACGCGGGAAGGGCCGCGCTGGGGCCGGGGGCGGGACAAAGGGACCGCGGCCCGCGGCGCCCGGTGCTGCCCGCCCTCCGTCCCGGCCCCTCCCCTCCCCGCGGCCCTGCGGCCCCCGCCCGTCCGCCGCAGCCCCTGCTCCGCCGCGCCCCGCGCCCGCCCTGCCCTCTGCCCGGGTTCTGCTCCCTGCTGCTGCCAGCCGCCCACCCTGCCCTAAGCGTCGCCTCCTGGTTCTGGCGGAAGAGACAGCCACGGGGGTGGACAGGATGCCTGGTGGGCGCCCTCCGCCCCCGCAGCGTGTGGGCCACAGCGCCCGCTAGGGCGCCCCCGCAGAGCCAGGTACCAGCAGGGCCGAGGCCTCCCTGGTGCTTTGTGTATGTTCAGAGATGATGAAAGCAGGAGGGTAAACAGCCATGGAGCAGGCCGTTGGCTGCTTATCAGCGTGGAAGGGGTCCCCCCCTCGGGGTCACCTGTGTCCCTGGTTTAGCCAGATCCCCATCTGAAGAGCTAGGAAACCTTCCTGGGGGACAGGTTGTGGAGTTTCTGGGCAGTGGCCCTATCTCAAACCGTTCCCCAGCTTCACAATGAAGTCACTATAACCTAGGCGGGTTTTGCCCTGGGCTTGGGGTCCAGAGACTAGGGTCAGCTTTGTATCTCTAGCCCCTGACCCCCCACCCCCAACTGGAGAGAAGGTAGTGAACAAAAGGGTTCAAGTAGCCTTACCTGTTTTTTTTTTTTTTTTTTTTCCAAATCTCTTCCTTGTGTCTTTGTCTTTAGGCCTAATTTTATTTGGAGATGGCCTGCTTCTTTTCTTTCACTACCCCTGGATTTTCTTTCCTAGCTTTCCTTCAGTTCCCCATTTTTTCCTGCCCAGTTTAGCCTGTCAAGTTCGTTGGACCTTTTATGAGAGCTCCTCACTAATTCTGGGAGCACTCTTGGCCTCTATGAGGGTCTTTCTGGGTGTCAGAATTCTGACAAACAGCTGCTGGGTCTGTACGGAGAGTGGGCTTAGACTCTGGCCCTGGGGGTACTGACAGCGTGTGACCTGGTTCAGCTTTCAAGCTCTTAGTTCTTTGTCATTTACCATTCCCTTCACAGATCTCTTTACACCTCCCACTGAGAAGTGTGCTTAGGGTGGAGAAAACAAGGGTCAAAAGGTAAAGAGAAAGTTAGCCTCCTGGTTCAATTTGAATTAGAAGGAAAAGCTAGAACTGCAGGTAGCGTAATATGGAAATATTTAAGGAAGAGCAGGGTTGCTTGTGGGAGGCATCGTTTCCTGGGAAGGGTTACATGTTATCTTGCTATTCTTCAAGATATTATATTGCTCTCCAAGTTCTAGGAGAAGCAATACATACAAGTTACTCTGCCTCTGCTCGCCAGACCTTACTTCCTTGCTCCTTTCTTTTTGACTGTGTCAGAGGGGGAATCATTGCCTTCGGCAAAGTTCCCCCAAGAAATATCATTGTCTCACTTAAACGTCCAGGGAGGTGTTGCCTCCACAGCCTGAACTCCATAAACTTTCACAGTTTTACAATTCTTGGTTCTGTTGGCTGGAGATCAAGGTCCTGTAACTTCAATTTTAGGGTGTAACTGAGCAAGAGTGGAAAGTGTCCCTTACCACCAACACTCAACTGTGGGGACCTGGGCTGGGGGCAGCATAGTTCACCTTCCTGATTAGGGGTTCCTAGGGCCTCTTTTCTACCATTTTCATTTCAGAAACTTGACTTGTAGAGGACAAAGAAACTACTTTTTCTGCTTCTGAAGCTTGCCCATCCCCTGAGAAAGAAGTAAAGACATTTAATTTGGGGTCTATTTTCCTTTTCTTTCCTTCTTTTCTCTAGTATATACAAGCAGAACCACCCACCAACAAGTCTTTGTCTAGCCTGGTGGTACAGTTGCTACAGTTTCAGGAAGAAGTTTTTGGCAAACATGTCAGCAATGCACCCCTCACCAAACTGCCGGTGAGTACAGAAGCAAGGGATAGGTCCTTCCAGCTAGAGAGACAATTTTATGTTTAAAAATATTTGTACATGACATAATTTCTGAGATGTGGTTTATTTCTTACCATCGCCAATACTGATCAAAGCATTAGCGGTTTGGAGTAGTCCCCAAATTATCATTCCCTTTGTCTTGTAATTTTTTTTTTCAAGAAATTATCTGACAGTAGCTGGGCTCAGTCCTGGAATCTCTTATGGTATGGTTAAAAGGGTGTGAGATTTGAGGGTCAGGGAGATGGCTCAGTGGAATAAGTGCTTCCCTGGAAAGCATAAGGGCCTTAATTCAATCCCAGTTCTGGAAAAAAAAAAAAAAAAAAGGGTGTGAGATTTGGATTTGCACAGGTTCTTCTTCCTAGCTTTGCCACTTGATGGCTCTATGATCATGGGCAACCATTATCAGTCTTGATTCCTGCATCTCTAGCTGAGATTTTTTGTTTGTTTTTTGTTGAGGAAAAAAACTTTATTGGATAGAAAAGCTTCTGTCAGAGAAGGACAGAAAGGGGGCCCAAGCGAGTTGCCCCTCTAGCTGAGATTGATGTACCTACTTTGTAGGAATTGTGAGTAGCAAATGAGGTAATCCACTAAAGTGCTTGGCATAAGTGATACTTTGTGAATATTGGTTTCCTGTCCATGGGATAAACTGGTGAGTTAAAGGGTTTCACTTTTGAGAGATAGATTAGTTCAGTATGGGTTTTAGTAGAAAGATTTTTGAGTAATAAGAATTTATAATGTAACTCTCACATAATTCTCTGTCTGGATTTTGTAGATCAAATGTTTCCTAGATTTCAAAGCAGGAGGCGCCTTGTGCCACATACTTGCAGCTGCCTACAAATTCAAGAGTGACCAGGGATGGTGAGATGCTTTATGTCTATGCTTCTTGCATTAGGTTAGAGAGGAACCCCCATTATGATTCACTGAGGAGGGAGAGCACAGTTATAAATTCTATATGTTGCTAATTCTGGTTCAGAAAAGTAGGTAGTGATAGAGGACATAGCACGTGCTTATAATCCCAGCACTCAGAAGTTCTGAGGCAGGAGGCCAGCCTAAACTACAGAGTGAGACCCTGTCTCAAAAAACAAGGGCTGTTGCTTAGGTAAGCGCAGCAGCCAGGGTTCAATTCCTGGTTGATGCCCTGCCGGCCCCCCCTTTGGGTGTGTTGAGCCGGTGATGGAGTCCCGGCATGGTGGTGCACGCCTGTAATCCCAGCACTAGGGAGGCAGAAAGCAGGAGAATCACTATACGTGTGGGCTGCATAGTGAGACCCTGTACAAAAAGAAAAACAGGGCTGGGGGATAGCTCAGCAGCATCAGTGCCTATCTGGCAAGAGCAAGGTCCCGAGTTCAATCTCTGTTACCAAAAAAAAAAAAAAAAAAGTAGGTGAGAGTCAGAGCCAAATATATTTTCTGTGTGTGTGTATGAGAGAGAGACAGTTGTAGAAGAGGAGAAATATTTAAGTTGATATTTCAGACTGTTCCTTGTCATTTTGGACTATCAAGTGATTCATGGAGTTGAGGTCAGGAAACCCAGATCCTGGGTGATTTTGGCAACTATGAGCAAGATTACCTCCTAGTGCCCCATGTTAAGTCACAGACATGAGCCGCATCACTCATTAGATTATTGTCTCTTTATAAGGCGGCGTTATGATTTTCAGAATCCATCACGCATGGACCGCAACGTGGAAATGTTCATGACCATTGAGAAGTCCTTAGTACAGGTAATAAATAGATGGAAACCTCCATATCCCTACCTTCAGGAAGAATTCAAAACCCTTGTATCCCGACCTCATTACCATCTATTTCCTCTCCCTGCAGAATAATTGCCTGTCTCGACCTAACATTTTTCTCTGCCCAGACATTGAGCCCAAACTACTTGGAAAATTAAAGGACATTGTCAAGAGACACCAGGTGAGTGTCAGGCCAGGAGTTAATTAATTTTTTTTTTTGTCTTTTTTTTTTTGTCTTTTTTGAGACAGGGTCTCACTGTGCAGTTCAGGCTGGCCTTAAGCTCACTTTGTAGCTCAGGCTGGTCTCGAACTCACAACAATCCTCCTGCCTCAGCCTCCCTAGTGCTGGGATTACAGGCATGCGCCACCACGCCCGGCTAATTAATTTATTTTTTAGGAGTTATTTTAAAACTCCATGACTTTCCCCAAGGTTTCTTTCTTTCTTTCATTTCTTTGGCAGAACTGGGGATTGAACTCAGGCCCTTGTGCTTGCCAGGGAAGCATTTATTCCACTGAGCCATCTCCCCAGCCCTGCCCCAAGTTTTCTATACCAGAAAGCAGCCCTGAAGTATGTGGTTTTTTGTTTTTTTTTTTTTTAGCGTGTGGAAGGTTTTTCTTTTCTTTCTTTCCTTTTTTTTTTTTTTTTTTTTTTTGAGATGGTCTCACCATGTACTTTGGGCTGGCTTTGAACTCACTATGTGGTCTAGGCTGACCTCCAACTCAGGTGAAGTAATCTTCCTTCCTCAACCTCCTGAGTGCTGGGATTACAGGCATGCACCACCATGCCTATTTTGAAGCAGCATGTTTTCATAGATGGCTTTTTCTATTTGGCAAAATCAAGATTTAAAAAGCCTTGAGTGTAGGGGCCAGGGAGATGGCTCAGTGGAATAAGTACTTCTCTGGCAAATGCAAGGGCCTGAGTTCAATCCCCAGTTCCACAAAAAACAAAAACAACAACAAAAAAAAAGCCTTGAGTTGGGCCCGTGGCATAAACCCATGAGTCCTAGCAGCTTGGGAAGCTGAGAAAGGAGTCACAAGTTTGAGGCCAGCCTGGACAATTTAGCAAGACCCTATCTCAAAATTATAAAGATCTGGAGATGTAGTTCATTGAGAGATCCTGGGTTCAGTCTCCAATAATAGAAAAAATAAATGCCATGAGTTTTTCCTTTCTTCTCTGTTTCTCCCATTTCCCAGTGGTAACACAAGTTGGATTATTGTTCCTATAGATTGCACTGGGCTAGGAAAAAAAGCATCCACTTCCACTGAGCTAGAAATTGCCTGACTTCAACAGCCTTTTTATTTTATTTTTTGGTACTGGGACTTGAACTCAAGACCTGGGGCTTACCAGGTCAGCACTGTTGTACTGAGCTATTTCCTGTGCCCCTGATTTCAGATAAATCCTTCCTCTTTGGAACTTTATAAGAAGCAAATGAAATTGATAGAAACATGCTGCCAACTTTAAATTTCCTATGTATCGATACTCTGTCCAGTGGATGATCTGTAGCAGTGTTTACTTTTTTTTTTTTTTTGTGGAACCTGGGATTGAACTCAGGCCCTTGCGCTTGCCAGGGAAGTGCTTATTCCACTGAGTCATCTCTCTGGCTCCCCAATGTTTACTTTTTTGATTTTCTACCATTATTAGCACAATTCCAGCTTTTTTCTCAGCCACTCAGGTGATATGTGCTAAGAGAATGTAGCCTGGAAAAAAAAAAAATGTAGCCTGACTTCCAAGTAGAATGTGATGAAGCAGGCAGACATGTCGTTTCACCTTCTTTTGATTTATTTATACTCAAGAATAATTCACAGAAGACTACATTTACCTGACTCTCCTTGTACCATTTAGGGAACAGTCACTGAAGATAAGAACAATGCCTCCCATGTTGTGTATCCTGTCCCAGGAAACCTAGAAGAAGGTGAGGATTGGGCTTTTTGGCCACTCAGTAGGTGGCTTGGACTAGGAGGTGGAGGACTACTGTGTTCACTGTGTAATACCTGGGTTCCTCTCTCCTTTCAACCCTGAATTCTCTTCAGTTGTTATTCCCAAGTTCTCTGCTACAAAAGCAGATATCTTAGGAATTTTGTCCAGTTTTTTTTTTTTTTGTTTTGTTTTTTTTTTTTTTGTGGCTGTGTTCACTCTTAGCTTATCTCTCTCTCTCTCTTCTTTTTCTCTATCCCCAGAGGAGTGGGTCCGACCAGTCATGAAGAGAGATAAACAGGTTCTTCTGCATTGGGGCTACTATCCTGACAGGTAAGGATGAGTTCCTGGGGCAGATTTTGAGTACAAGAGCCAGAGCCAGAAGCTCTGGAACATCTAGCAGAGAATGAAAGCATTTATTCCCCTATTTATTAGTAATCTTTTCTCTCTTCTGGAGATTTAAACATATTGGATAAGCCTTAGGCTAAAATGACAGGGGCTTTATGTTAAATTGTTATCCCAAATTTGTTTTTGTTTTTATGTTCTGGGGATTGAACCCAGGGCTTTACTTATATTTTATTTTATTTTTTATTTTTATTTTTATTTTTTTGCCTTTTTGAGACAGGGTCTCACTATGCAGTTCAGGCTGGCCTTGAAATCACTTTGTAGCTCAGGCTGGTCTCGAACTCACAACAATCCTCCTGCCTCAGCCTCCCAGTGCTGGGATTATAGGCCTGCGCCACCACGCCTGGCTTTACTTATATTTTAGCACATACTTTACCACTGAGCTATACATTGTTTCCCAATGTAATTTTTTTTTCCAGTATAATTTTTTAAAATGTATTTGCTATAGGGTCTCACCACACAGATTGGTCTCATAGTGATCCTCCTGTTCTCAGCCTCCCCAGTGCTGGGATTTCAGGTGTGCTCCACCACGCCTGAACCTAGTGGCCAGCTCAGCGTGCCAGAGTTGGGGCCATTGCTGCATGTGGTGCCAGGAATTGAACCCTGGTCCTTGTGCTTGCCTAAGCAGGTTCTTTGTCCACTGAGTTATCTCACCAGCCCTCCCGATACAATTTTTGATAGTACATATTAAAACAATCTCAGAGTGAGAAAACGCTTCAGCAAATCTGTATATCTACCCAGTGAGATATTAAGCAGCCATTAGTTGGGTATGGGGGCTCATGCCTGCAATCCCAGTCTTGGGAGGCTGAGACAGGAGGATCACACAAGTTCAAGACCAACCTGTGCTGTATAGAAAAATCTTGTGTTAGAGAAAATAAGGAGGGCAAGGAGGTGGCTCAGTAGAATAAGTGCTTCCCTGGCAAATGCAAGAGCCTGAGTTAAATTCCCAGTTCCGCCAAAAAAAAAAAAGAAAGAAAGAAAGAAAAGATAGCCGGGTGTGGTGGCGCAAGCCTGTAATCTCAGCACTTGGGAGGCTGAGGCAGGAGGATTGTTGTGAGTTTGAGACCAACCTATGCTACAAAGTGAGCTTAAGGCCAGATTGGACTGCATAGTGAGACCCTGTGTCAAAAAAAAAATACAAAAAAAAAAAGATAAGCTGGGGTTTGATCCCCAGTGTACTATGCTAGCCCTATCCCCAGAGACTGGGCATGGTGGTACACACCTTTAATCCCAGCTCTTTGGGAAGCTGAACACAGGCAGATCATTATGAGTCTGATCTATACAATAAGACTGTATAGACCCTTACTAAAAAATACGAAAAAACAAAAAGGAAAGGAAAGGCTAAACTAGAGCTGTAGCTCAGTGCAGAAACCTTAGGGGTGGTACTCCTTCCCTACCAAAAAATTTTTTCATAGGGCCTGGGTCTGGGAGTGTAGCTAAGTGAGCCCAGGGTTTGATCTCCAGTATCATTAAACAACAGTAATATCAATATTTGTATCGTGCCAGTGAGATAGCTCAGCAAACTAAGTGCCTGCCTAGGTAAGCACATGCCTTGCTCCAAGACCTGGCACGGTGGTGCATGCCTATAGTCCCAGCTCTGGGGAGGCTGAAAACAAGATGATCACTATGATTTTGAGCTGCGTAGTTAGACCCTGTGCCAAATACTTTTTTTTTTTTAATTATTTTTATTTTTTGTCTTTTTGAGACAGAGTCTCACTATGCAGTTCAGGCTGGCCTTAAGCTCACTTTGTAGCATAGGTTGGTCTTGAACTCATAACAATCCTCCTGCCTCAGCCTCCCGAGTGTTGGGATTACAGGGATGTGCCACAACGCCTGGCTCAAATACATTTTTTTAAAAAAATTGTATCTATTATAGTTACAGTTTTATATAAAACTAAAGTTGTGCAGAAAAAAGTCACCAGGAATGCTGGGTGTAATAGTACACAGCTGTAATCTTGACATTTTTGTAGACTTAAGGCAGAAGAGTCAGGAGTTGGAGCCCAACCTCAGCAGTTTACCAGGACCCTTTCTCAAAGAGAAGAAAGGAAGGTCTGAAGATTAGCTCAGCATAAAGATCCTGATTCTATCCCCAGTACTGCAAAAATACGAAATTTCCCAGGAAAACACATAAGCTATTTCTTTTTATTGTCTACTTTTTTAGGCTTCAATGACTCATAGTAACTGGACGTATGCATGGAATACAGCGCCTATATTTATTGACACGTGTGCAACATGCACATATCAAATAAGGATCATTCACGCATCTGTCACCTCAAACATTTATGTTGAGGAAAATAATTATTTTAAAATGTTTTATGGCTGGGAAGATGGCTCAGTGGAATAAGTGCTTCCCTGGCAAGCACAAGGGCCTGAGTTCAATCCCTGGTTCCAAAAAAAAAAAAAAAGAATAAAATGTTTTTTGTACCTTTATTACTTTATACTGAAAAGAATTGCAGTATTAATTGGAAAATGATTGTAGCAAAAAATATGCCAGCAGCCAATATGTTTTGTAAATGGAAAAGAAAAGATCTGAACTTTACTTTTCTCTTAACTCCATCTCCTTGGTTGTGCTTCACACCACTCATTCCCCCTGTCAGTTATGATACGTGGATTCCAGCCAGTGAAATCGAAGCATCTGTGGAAGATGCTCCAACTCCGGAAAAACCAAGGAAGGTGAGCTTTTTTGTGCAGTCCTTGCTGGGAAGAATAACAGGACTAGCCCACTGTGGGGATGAAGCAGTTCTTGGGCTTTTTTCCACTGAGGATCCTCAGACAGAGCAATGGTTCCTGTGTTTTTCCTAGAAGTTGCCTTGGTGTGTGTGTCTGTGGTATATACGTTGTGTGTGTGTGTGTGTGTGTGTGTGTGTGTGTGTGTGTGTACACACTTCTTTAGTGTAGTATTAGGGATGAAACCCAGGCATGGTCTACCATTGAGTTGCAACTCTAGCCTCCTTTTTTTCTCTATATTTTTTATTTTGGGGGAGGACTTTTTTTTTTGGTACCAGGGATTGAACTCAGAACCTTGCACTTGCCAGGCAGGTGCTTATGCTGCTGAGCATTTCCCTGCCCCTCCGTGTTTTTTATTTAGAGAGTCTTGCTAAATTACTGTAGTGTGCTCAAATTTGCAATCCTTATGCCTCAGCCTTCCTCAGTGCTGGGATGACAGAAGTGTGGCACCATGCCTGGCATTGCCTTTGTACTTTAGATTCATGCAAAGTGGATCTTGGATACAGACACCTTTAATGAATGGATGAATGAGGAAGACTATGAAGTAAATGATGACAAAAACCCTGTCTCACGCCGAAAGAAAATTTCAGCTAAGACATTGACAGATGAGGTAAAAATCCTATTCTTTCTTCCTGGAGTATGCTTGGGATTGTAGGCTGACCTTTTATCAATCTTCTGCTTTGTAGGTGAACAGCCCAGATTCAGATCGACGTGACAAGAAAGGGGGGAACTATAAGAAAAGGAAGTGCTCACCCTCTCCTTCGCCAACCCCAGAAGCTAAGAAGAAAAATGCTAAGAAAGGGTATGCCATCCTTGATGTGCCCAGCATTCACCATTCTGTACATACCATGTCAAACAAAAGGAGGACATGTTCCTTTCTGTGGTCACTGGGCCCTGACCTATGTGTGCTATGGCACTGCAGGTGTCCTCAGAGAAGGATGAGGCTCTCTTTAGCCACTCAGTTGTTTGTTCCAGCCCCAGCCCACAGTAAACTAAGAGCTGAATCACCAAATGAAAAGCCTTTGCTCATCTCTACCCTTGGAATACTGTCTTGCTTTTCTTCCCTTAAACTCTAATTTCTGGTGGCTGTTGCATAAGGATGACCAAATTCTCTTTTCCCCTTTCCTTTCCAGTCCCTCAACACCTTACACCAAGTCAAAGCGTGGCCACAGAGAAGAGGAGCAAGAAGACTTGACAAAGGACATGGATGAGCCCTCTCCAGTCCCCAATGTAGAAGAAGTGACGCTACCTAAAACAGGTTCTGGCCAGGCCATGTCCTACTTCCACTGTACCGTTCCCCTGAGTTGGCAAGTTTTCACCAGCCTGGCTCCAAGTCTAAAGTAGCTTTCTCTTCAGTGTAGCTGGTTACTGTTATTACTGTGGAAAAATTTGCTTACTTCACATCCAAATATGAATTGTGAGGGCTAGGGAGATAGCTCAGTGGAATAAGTGTTTCCCTGGCAAGCACAAGGGCCTGAGTTCAATCCCTGGTTCTGCCAAAAAAAAAAAAAAAAAAAAAAAAAAAAGAAGTCCAAATATGAATTATGTATGTGCTTTATGCCTAGTAAGAATTGTCTCCAAATTCCTTCTTTTTGGTGGCAATATTAGGAACTGAATCCAGGACCATCCCACTGAGTTACATTTCCAGCCCATTTTAAATTTTTTTTATTTTGAGCTGGGTGTGGTGGCACACACCTATAATTCCAACATTCAGGAGACTGAGGCAGGAGGATCACCCACAAGTACAAGGCCAGTCTGAATGACATAGAAAGATCCTTTCTCAAAACCCTTAAACATTTTTTTGAGGCAGGGTCTTGACAAATTGCTGATTCATGATCCTCCTGTCTCATCCTGCCAACTGTGGAATTACAGGCCCCAACTCCTCTCCACCCCTGTGCTGCTGTTGAACCCAGAGCCTTGTGCATACTAACACATGCTGTACTACAGAACTGCATCTCTTGCCCTCCAAACTCTTTGGCCTCTGAGGCAGGGTCTTCTATGTAGTTTAGGCTGGCCCTGAACTCACTATGTAGCCAGATTGGCCCCAAACCTAGGACAGTCTCCTGCTTCAGCCTCCCAAGTACTAGAATTACAGACACAAGGCACCACACCTGGCTCCCAACTTTTCTTTTCCTCCAAACTCTTTGGTTGTGATTCCCTTCAATGAAATATATTTGAGGGGGCTGGGGAGATGGCTCAGTGGAATAAGCGCTTCCCTGGCAAGCACAAGGGCCTGAGCAGCCAGGCGTGGTGGTGCAGGCCTGTAATCCCAGCACTCGGGAGGCTGAGGCAGGATGATTGTTGTGAGTTTGAGACCAGCCTGAGCTACAAAGTGAGCTTAAGGCCAGCCTGAGGGCCGGGCGTGGTGGCGCATGCCTGTAATCCCAGCACTCGGGAGGCTGAGGCAGGAGGATTGTTGTGA
This sequence comes from Ctenomys sociabilis, assembly GCA_004027165.1. NCBI lineage: Eukaryota > Metazoa > Chordata > Mammalia > Rodentia > Ctenomyidae > Ctenomys > Ctenomys sociabilis. Next base: position 46,623 of record PVKA01016460.1, read on the forward strand.
GTTCAAGACCAGCCTGAGCTACAAAGTGAGCTTAAGGCCAGCCTGAACTGCATAGTGAGACCCTGTCTCAAAAAGACAAAAAAAAAAAAAGAAATATATTTGAGGACAAATTGTATACATATAGCATTAAACCAATACTTTAAGACCATTCTGAAACTCATGTAAACATTACCTAAAAATCAAAAAAACAGGATTGGGGAGATAGCTTGGTGGTCTAAGCACCTGCCTGGGAAGCACAAGGACTCGAGTTCAATCCCCAGTACTGCATACCATGCCAGCCCAAAATCCTGGGTGCACTGTGCCAGCCCCAAAACCAGGCATGGTGGTGCATGCCTGTAATCCCATTGCTGGGGAGGCTGAGACAGGAGGATCACTATGAGGCTGAGCTACTTAGTGAGACCCTGTACCAAATAAATGAAAGAAAGGTATTTTAAAAATGGAAAAATGAGGCTATGAATGTTGCTTAGTGGTAGAGCACTTGCCTAATATTCATGAAGCATTAGATTAAATCCCTAGTACTAAAAAGAAAAATGTAAAGGACAGTAAGAACAAATATAAAGATATAACCTGATCATTTCTTCCTATGTTCCAGTGGCTAAGGTCTTTTGTCTAATGGAAAAGGCTCAAGTGTGGTGCCTTGTGTCATTTTGGAGGCCTCTGCTGTACAATACTGTTTACCTTCTATGGACTGGCTGTGGTTGTTCTAGGAGTATAAACCTATATGAATTTATAGGATGGGTTTGGAGGGCTACTGAGAGTTCTTCCTTCTACTTCCTCATCAGTCAGTTTCCCTCTTTATTTTTCTTGAGCTTTTATGTATGAATTCAATTAGCGAAAGTATTTTCCACTTTCAAAAATGTTTAAAATCTGGGATGGGGGAAATGGCTCAGTAAAATAAGCATTTCCCTGGCAAGCTCAAGGGTCAGAGTTCAATCCCCAGTTCTACCAAATTTAAAAAAAAAAAAAAAGAAGAAGACAAAATGTTTAAAATCTGACTGGAGTGCACTGGCATGTATGTAACTGTAAACCAGCAGTTGTGAAGCCAAGGTAGAAGGTTGTCACAGGGCCAGCCTGAGACTTATGAATATACATTGTAAGTTTATTTTTTATTGAAGAAGGAGGTAAAGTAGCAAGGGAATTTTAAGCCCTAAATAATGATGGCAAACCTAGAATTTTCAGTAACATGAGTGGCCCAGGGTGGCATGCAATACATGCTGCAGCATAATTGCAATGCAGTGTACCCCTGCCCTAGAATAATTATGGCTAGAGGAAACCATATATATATATATATATATATATATATATATATATATATATATATATATTTTTTTTTTTTTTTTTTTTTTTTTTTTTTTTTTTTTTTTTTTTTTTTTT
>PVKA01016461.1:0-38403 GCA_004027165.1 Ctenomys sociabilis
CAGATTCATGAATTTTAACTTTAATCATAATGTATTAATTAAGTGTATTGGTGGTGTACTGTGAAGGAAACAAAACTTGGAATTGTAAGACTCTCAATCTCAACTCCACTGTTGCCGGGTGTGACCCTGGGAACTTCCCAGCATCTCTGAACCTGTAAAACGAAGTTGTAAAGAGTCAAAGAAAATATGTCCTAAAGTGTTGTGACATATGACACACATTTCTCTTCTCCCACTTTTTAGATTATCTTATAAGGGATTTATTTGTTTAGACAGTATTTTTCTATACAGTTGAACTTGTGATCTTCCTGCCTCAGCTTCCAAGTGCTGGGATTACAAGTACACACCCTCATACCTGGATTTATATGAGTTTTTATAAATGGCTGTTTTTATTTTAGGTAACTATATGTGAAGCCTAGCCTATTTGTTAGATGTTTTCACAAATCTTTTAAGATTTTTTCACCCTAAAAAGCAGTTATCCTCATTTTTAAAATGACCACACAGAAGTTTGAGAACTATGAAGTAATTCCCCAAAGGCTGTGCAGCTGGGACATTGAGGCTGGCAGGCTCAGGAGGCTGGACCAGACCGCACACTGGACCAGCTCATGCTGTTGTTCAGGATCCCACATAGGAGACAGCCTTGTGACCCCTGTAGCCTCGTCATTCCACAGTCCCTGCCTGGCGCTTAGGGGCACAGTAAGGTCAGCAAACCCAACGCGAACTGCCCACAGAGCTGACTGCTGTGGCTCAGCCCTGTCTTTGGGGAAAGCCCATCACTAGATGACCCAAAGGGGCTACCTGACCAGGGCAACTGAGGCTTAAAATTTAATGGACAACAGAAATAGAACTTCAAACTGTAAAAGCTTCTACCCCAGCCTAAATTTGGGAGGAAATAGATCTGGTTTGGAGGCCAGCCTCACAGATGATGAACAGCACAGCTGGGACAGGCACAGACTGCCCACAGAAATGGAGATTCTCTGTCTATAAGGAAATTACAGTCAGACTCCACCGGTGAAACCGCAAGGTCTACTTTTTCCTAATGGCCCAACACAAACTGTGACTCAATCTGAGGATATAGAAAAAGACACCTGCAAAGGAACTGCTCTTCTGGAACAGTCAGGGCCAATGTGACACATGGCTTGGGCTATGGAGTCCTGACTACAGGCCAGTTGTGAACGCATTCACTTGCTTCCTCCCTATGTACATAAACAGGTTCCATATTCAGCTCCATCTAGTACTCATGACTTCATGGGTGGGGTGCAAGCTGAAGAGAGCCTTAAACTATGGCCAATGGAGTCTGCATAAAACACCTGTAGGTGGAAGCCAAGGCTTCCTGCTGGCCACACTGCCCAGCTAAGGGGTGCCTTTAAGTGTTCTTCAATACATTTAATTGCACTAGGATAACCTCTGGCCTATTAACTCCCCATTTTCACAAGCTCCCTTTATTAAAATGAAGAAATCTGTCTAACTCAAGATTTAAATACAGGCAAGAACTGAGCAGCTTGGCAAGGGCAATCAGTTCTGTATGGAGGCAGATCCCACTCTCCAGAGTGCGATGACATAGCTAGGGAAGACATTCATGGGAAGCAGCACCAGGTCATGTGACTGGCCAATATAGAGTGGCCCCATTCTCTGTCCCAAACCTGAAATTCATTAGCCTGTTTTAGTATTTTTTTTTTTTTTTTTTTTAGTCTGTTTTAAAGACTGAGCCAAGCCACCTCCAGGGCAGTGAACTTTGTCTTAAGTACCAATTAGATGAAATGTGCAAGCTCAAGTTAAAAACATTTGTGTATGAGGCCCTTCCAGAAAGTGTTCTCTAGCCATGGAACTAAACACAGAAGAATATATAAATACATATGCTTAGCCAATAGCAAAAATCTATTTTATCAGTTTTCTGTTTCTATCAAGGATATCTCTTTCTGTTTTGGGAACACTTTTTGAATGTAAGCTGAGCTGTTTATTCTTTTAGCAGTCACAACATAGCCAGAGGTCTGACCGCCCGTTTCCCTAAGGTGCATGTGGATTTTGGCCTCTTTTTTTTGGGGGGGGAACCGGGGATTGAACTCAGGCCCTCGTGCTTGCCAGAGAAACACTTATTCTACTGAGCCATCTCCCCAGCCCCCAGGAATGAGCCTCTGACAAGTTAGACAAGTTCACAGTCTGCTCAAGCACTACACTGATAGAATAAGTGATTGCCTGGCAAGCACAAGGGCCTGAGTTCAATCCCGGGTTCCGTAAAAAAAAAAGCACTGCACTGAGGTCCAGCTTTCAGTAGTGGATGACAGGGCTGGATGGGGAGTAGGGTTACAGCACATCTGAGGAGCAAAGGCCCAATTATGGTGAGCAGCAGACAGTTAAAGAAAAAGCTCTTTAGCACTCTCACTTCCAACATGGAACAGTGTGGACAACTCCAAACCAGACTCAAACAGTGAGATGTCAAAGACATCTCCCAGGCACACAAGGGATGCCTTGGACCACTTTTTAACCACCAAAGAAAGGTCAAATCACAAACAGCAAATTTCTACACCCCAGTCTCATTATATAGAGGGCCACTGAAAAACATTTTGTTTTCAAAATATACAATGACAAAATACAGAATCCTCATTCAGGAAGCTGAGATAGGAGGATTGTTGCAAATTTGAGGCCAGCCTGTACTACAAAGTGAGTTCAAGCCCAAGCCCAGCCTAAATTGTACAGCAAGACCCTGTCTCAAACCTCAACATCAAAATCAATTATTAATCTTGCTAAAAGTCTTGTAACTTGTTCCCTAAAGTTTTATATATTCCAAATGATCATAATAATTGATTCATCTGTATGCATGCAAAACAAACCAAATTTTAAAAATCCTTTTTTTTTTGTCTTTTGAGACAGAGTCTCACTATGCAGTTCAGGCTGGCCTTAAGCTCACTTTGTGGCTCAGGCTGGTCTCAAACTCACAACAATCCCCCTGCCTCAGCCTCCCAAGTGCTGGGATTACCGGCATGTGCCACCATGTCTGGCCCCAAAAATCCTTTGATTTAATAAAACTGCCAAGTATTTGCATAGATTTCACATAATGCATGATAGCTTTCTTAGTACTAAGAAAAACAGAAAAGGGGTGTCAGGGAGATGGCTCAGAATAAGTGCATGCCTGGCTAGTGCAAGGGCCTGAGCTCAACCCTTGGTTTTGCCAAAAAAAAAAAAAAAAAAAAAAAAACCTATAACAATGGATAGGAATGAGGTAACACTTTAAAATAAGTCTAATCAGGCTGATGATTAAATTACATAGATTTGAATTTGGAGAGTGTCACAAAGTTCTTTTGCTATTGTGCAGCCCTTGGAGATTTTTCCTTTTTTTTTTTTTTTTTTGTTTTTTTGAGATAGGGTCTCATTATGCAGCTCAGGCTGGCCTTAAGCTCACTATGTAGCTCAGGTTGGTCTCAAACTCACAACAATCCTCCTGCCTCAGCCTCCCAAGTGCTGGGATTACAGGCCTGCGCCACCACGCCCCACTAGATTTTTCTTTTTTTGACACAGGGTCTTACTATGCAATTTAGGTTGGCCTTGTGCTCAACCCCAGGCTGGTCTCAAACTCAAACAGATCCTCCTGTCTTAACCTCCTGAGTGCTTGGATTATAGGCATATGCCACTACACCCGGTTCCAGGGCCACAGGGTGGGCACCTGCATCTGGGCCAAGAGAGTACACAGATGTGGGGCCTTGTGCTTGCCAGGCAGGTACTTATGCCTCTGAGTTCTCTCTGGCCCTTGCCCCTGGGGGCCAAACCCAGTGCACCACACCCCAGGGATTGCTCCACCACTGAGCCACATTTCTCCATCAATGCTTTACAATTCTTCATTGCTTTCAGGCAATGTTTTGGGGGCAAGGACAAGGTCGCAACAATATGACTTCTCAGGACAGTACAGAAATGTCAGTCAGTTACAGTAAGCACACAGACACATAATCTGTGCAGCGTGTGCTCCTGTGGACCACTGTTAGTCACACATGCTGTGCCCCACAGGCAGCTCACAGTACCTGCGCTGACAGTTACTAAGTGCTCACAAAGTGCATTTCTCAAAGTTAGACGTTCTCAGATCAAGAAAAAAGCTTTTTCAGAATTTGTAGCTCTCGACAGTGCAGCCATATGCTCAGGAGGTAAAGGTTCATCATAATTTAAAGCAAAGCCCATGGGCATGGCGGCGCATGTCTGTAGTCCCAGCACTTAGGAGGCTGAGCAGGAAGATCATTATGAGTTCAAGACCAGCCTGGGCTACAAAGTGAGCTCAAGGACAGCTTGAATTGTGTATTGAGACTCCGACTCCGTCTCAAGATGACCTTGAAAAATAAATAAATAGGGCTGGGGAGATAGCTCAGTAGAATAAGTGCTTACCTGGCAAGTGCAAGGTCCTGAGTTCAATCCCTGGTACCACAAAAAAAAAAAAAAAAAAAAAAAAAAAAAAAAAAAAAAAAAAAAAAAAAAAAAAAAAAAAAAAAAAAAAAAAAAAAAAAAAAAAAAAAAAAAAAAAAAAAAAAAAAAAAAAAAAAAAAAAAAGTAAAAAATAAATAGGGCCAAGGAGATAGTTCAATGGCATAAGGGCTTGCCTGGCAAGCACAAGGTCCTGAGTTGATTCCTGGTACTCCAAAAAGTAAGCAAATAAATAAATGAAGCAAAACCCAAATAGATGCTAGCTTCAGAGGAAGAAGGTATGTCTGATGAAAGGCATGCATCGATCACAGGTCGACAGTCAAGGAACACCCACCCTAAACCTCACCTGCTTGATACATGCCCATCTGTCAGTTTGTCTTCTCTCACGCCAATTTTTTTTGGGGGAAGGCTGGCTCAGCTTGCCCTGAGGGCAGGGCTGACGCAGCATGTGGTGCTGGGATCAAACTCTGGTCCCCTTGCCTAAGCAGGTGCTTTAGACTGCTGAGCTATCTTGCTGGCCCATCACACCAATTTTGAATATATAAATTCTTTTTTTTGCAGAATTGGGGCTTATTCCACTGAGCCATCTCCCCAGCCCTTAAAGATTTAAGTTCTCGCCATCTTACCTTATCATATGCACAAATTCTTGCTTTACCATTTCCAAGTTTTGCAGTCACTTTGAACTGCCAATTTTTATTTTTTTCTCTCTTAGGAAAAAATTTTTTTCCCCTACTTACAGATTTCTGTGGCTTGGACTCCAATCTAGCAAACAGCGTCTGGCCTGGAAATGCCCGCTGTCAGCTGCAGGCAGAAACGCGGCTGTACCTCCTCGCTCCTTTACCCTCAGACATCTGATTGACACTGCTTACCCCTTTGGCCTCCTCATTGAACAGTGCCGTTCCTAAGTATTTGTAGTGTGAGGGCTCAACTGCCCACCAGCTGTGGGCTTCTGCAAATCCTGTTTTCGGGCCCAGCATGTAGAACACTGGTGATAAAACTGTACCTATATCACACATAGTACTGTTGTAAGGTCTGGCTAAGACACCACCTGTGAAACGCTCAGCACACTCCTAGAGTGTAGTGTGCTGCCAGTGAATGTTAGCAATATTAATGCTCAGATGTCACACATTAGCAAGGTCATGAATTTGTACTGTCTTATAAGAAAAAACTTATTGAAGAATGGTGCAGATAGGACTTTGAATTTTGCATTTACTATAATCATACAATGACACATACATGACATGTACAGTGACACATCAGAGCAGCATGATACTTAAGTTTTAAACTATTAACATATTTGGGGGCAAAAAATCTTGTGCTTTCAACAATATGCATAATCTCACCCACTGTTTCAGTATCCAATTTTTTTTTCTTTTTCTGTATTTTAGGGAACAGTCTACAGGGTGTTCAGGATCTCTTTAGATTGGACTTGTAGTGATTCTCTTTGTTTATAGTCTCCCAAGAGATGGGATTACAGGCTTGCACCACCATGCCCAGTCTCAATCTCCTTCTTGGGGCCAGGGAGATGGCTCAGTAGAATAAGTGCTTGCCTGACAAGCACAAGGGCCTGAGTCCAATCCTTGGCTCTGAAAAAAAAAAAAAAACCAAACTACCTTCTCATTGTCTTGGGGCGGGCCCCTGCACCTGCTTGCAGGAGTTTTAATCCACTGAGCTATTTAGCCCACTCTTGGTATTCAATGTTGATGTATTTGACATAGGATATAACTGCTATTGCTGTTTGCTGCTAGTTTTTTCTCTTCATTTTTAAAGTTTTTATTTTTTATGTTGAGACATGGTTTTGCTAGGCTAGGCTGGAACTTGTATCCTAGTTTTTTTTTTTTTTTAACACATTGTTTTCTTTTACAGGCCAATATAATACATGACACTTCTGACATCCTTTTAGTTATAGGCTTAGTGATTAAGGTTTTTACGTATTTGGTACAGGGTCTCACTAAGCTTGGACTTGTAGTAATTGTTCTGTTTTCAGTCTCCACAGTGCTGAGATTACAAGTGTGTATCACTGCACCTGGTCTCAGAGGCTGGCTTAGCATGCCTGGGGCGGGGCCAGCACAAAATGTGGTGCCAGGGATCAAACCCTGCGCTTGCCTAAGCAGATGCTTATGACCTATCTCACTGGCCTGACATTTCTAAAATTATGCAACTTGCCATCTGTACTGCTAAAGGCTGTCTCTATGTCTAATGAATAGGCTGTTTTTAACTTGAGATGGCTCAGTGGAATAAGTGCTTCCCTGGTAAGCACAAAGGCCTGAGTCCAATCCCTCATTCTGCAAAACAAAACAAAAAAACTTGAGTATTTTGATTAATCTCTGCACATTTATTTATTGTATTTCAATACAGGGTCTCACTACAGACTGAAGTTGTAGTGATCTTGTTTTCAGCCTCCCAAGTGCTGAGATTACAGGCATGTGCCACCATGCTGGAGATTGAACCTTGGGTCCAGCATCTGCCTAAGCAGGTGCTTTAATCTGCTCTACACATTTATTTGAAACATTTTTGCAGTTGTTCTGCTACATGATGTTGGGTCCTTTTTGGCTGGGTGAGGGGCATGGAGGGAGTACATAACCAACACAGCACTGATTTCCTCTCCTAACACTGAAAATCAGGGGTCATTTGTACATAAAAACTAAGTTAACTTTTTACTGAAAACAATCCACCTTGTTTCTGCTTTTTCAAAAAAATTGGCAGTCACTCCTATAGATTATCTCTTCACATTATTCAAGAGTTACCTTTTTGGAGTGGTAGGCTAGTGTTTGGTGGAACGGGAGATTGAACTCAGGTCTTTGCACTTGCTGGGCAAATGCTTATTCTACTGAGCCATCTCCCTGGCCCACAGGCTAGTGTTTCTAGGCTTCCAGAGGCTTCATGAGATTATCTGGATGTTTGCTGAGCACTCATTGCAGTAAGCTCCTAACAAAACCCGATAACTGTTCCAGGCAGGATGCATTTGCTAAGAAATCCCCATGCTGCTTTAAGATGACTACTAGTGTTTGGACACTTTCTTCACCATCTATCATATCATCTCATCCCAGCTGAGCTTACTACTATTATTACTACTTACTTCTTGCCAAATAAGTTTCTAAAGAAGGTAGGGGAATGCAGGTAATAGAACACAGCATAACTCTTGCTAGCCAGCAGACTTACCAGCAAATCTAGGAACACAGCTTACTACCACTGGATTCATTTATATTTTTTTGGTGATACTGAGGAATCAAACTCCAGACCTTGTGCTTTCCAGGAGGGTACTTATGCTGTTAAGCTGTCTCCCCAGCCCACCATTGGACTTCTTTTCCAAGGTATTTTTATTTTACTAGGTACAAAGATAATTTAAATTCTCATGCCAAGAGAACAGTAGACATGACTGTGTATCTTAGAGCCAGAAACAGTAAAAACCTACAAATTGTGAGGCAGTTCCATGTTGATTCAATGCTCAGATTATGTTGTGATTTTTTTCTACACAGTGAACAGCCATGCCTGTTCAATCCACACATAAAAATATTTCTCTAGGAGGTCAATCACACTAATTGAGGAGTTAGAATAGATGAACAAAGCTGGGCGTGGTGGCGCAGGCCTGTAATCCCAGCACTCGGGAGGCTGAGGCAGGAGGATTGTTGTGAGTTCGAGACCAGCCTGAGCTACGAAGTGAGCTCAAGGCCAGCCTGAACTGCATAGTGAGACCCTGTCTCAAAAAGACAAAAAATAAAATTAAAAAAAAAAAAAAAAGAATAGATGAACAAACTGTTTACTGATAAGGTCTCAAATGTTTCAAAATTTGGCAGAAAAAGAACATCCTACCATTCAGTCCACTGATACCAAAATTGGTGGATTTGTACCAAAACTAACATTAGTAACAGATTATGTTTTGAGGTTTATATTTATCATTGGATTCCTTTCAAATAAAACAAGTAAACACATTCGTAACTACTGCTTTTCATTTACAGAGAAAAGCACCAATAATTGTAATTCCATAAGGAAAAGCAACTTGGTTATAAAAGTTATGCTGCCTTTCCCCTCAAAACAATACAAAGTCCTGGTCTGAAACTGGTGATGAGACTACAAGATGCTTCCCTTCTCTTTCTGCATGTCCTTTCACAGATCTTTAAATTTTCACATGGAGTTCTGCATTTTCATTGTGGTGACAGGAAATTACACGAGTTAATAAACTTGCATAGAAACACACACACATGTGCGAGTGTGCGCCCATTTGCACGCTGGCACACAACATAAATTTCTTTCTTTCTTTTTTTTTTTTTTTGGTGGAACCAGGGATTGAATTTAGCCCTTCTGCTTGCCAGGGAAGTGCTTATTCCACGGAGCCATCTCCCTGGCCCCAACATCCATTTCTTTGATGCTTACTTCTCTTTATGTTGTTGTTATCACCAGGGAAGCATGGATGAAGGATACACAATTACCCTACACAGCATTTTGGAATGTTTGGTGACTACAATTTTTTTTTTTCAAAGAAGGGTCTACAGGGTGTTCAGGGTTTCACTACTAGATCAGACCATCACACCTAGTCTCAGTGCATCCTGGAGGCGGGACTGGTACAGCAGACTGGGGGTTCAATCCCTGGAACCCGCTGAGCTATTTGGCGGGCCCTACAATTACTTAAAATAAAAGTTTTTAAAAAAAAGAATCTTTGAGATTGCTGCACTAAAGGAGTAACGTCCTTACAGCAGTGGGAATGGTCCACATCCCGATGGAATAGAGGTGTCTATCAGGAGGTTCCTGCTGCAGACATCTAATTATCTAATGTGCCAAAACAATCATTGAACAAAATGCATTCTAGGTTTTTGATTCCATAAAATTTTTACTTTGTTGGGATTTGGCTGTAAAGCCATAGACAGATTCCAGCTTATTCTCTGAACTTTTCTTCTCTCTCCTACAACCTCCCCACAAGCCAAATTCCTGCTTTGTGCTTGGGAGTTTGTACTGTGAGGAGCTTCACAACTGCAGAGGCCTATGACTGTCTTCAGCCCAGAGCACATCTCAGATTAGAATGTACTTCCAGTGTTGTGCCCGCTGTTCACCTGTGCCTCAGCAGTGATGGTGAACTTTCTACGGCTTTCAATGGGGTTTATTTTGTATACTTAAAGTTTGTGACTGTAGTATCCTTCCTGATCACATAATCTCCTTCACCTATAGTTATCTGATGGGGTCTTTGGAAATTGTTTAATAAATACATTTTGACCTAGAGACAAACTTCCTTTATTTCACTGGTCCTCAAGCCTGGCTGTACCTTAGAACTATTTGGTGGTCTCCTAAGTTATCAAAACTTGCATTGAGATGATGCCTGATCCTTGAGTTTGAGAGGTTCCCTAGGAAAAACCAATCTCCATGTCATGCTTTCTTCCCAACATGCAAAATAAGGAGCACAGAACCTCAGCAGAGACTCCATTAGAGCAAATGGGTCCACCAATTAGGGCTCCATTGTCAGTGGCGTCCCTTCCTGTCCTGACAATGAACGCTGGCCATAGTACCTTTAGGCACGGGTGTGTGTGTGTGGGGGGGACACGGGTGTGTGTGTGTGTGTGTGTGTGTGTGTGTGTGTGTGTGTGTGTGTGCATCTGTCCTACCAATACCTGCCAAAGGTCTTAGGTGAGAAACACAAAATTCTCAAAGCCTGTTAACTTAAAAAAACTTCACTGTTTAAATTGGTTTAAAGACCAAACCTCACCAAATGCTTTGGTGCTGGGGACTCAGCCTGGTCATGATGCTTTTTTTTTTTTTTTAAATAAGGGTACAGAATCCAAACTATATTTATTAGAATTATCCAAATTAGTATTAAAGAAGATGCTGTGACGTAAGTGTTTCTTAGCATCTGTAGCATGAATTTAGTTGTTGGAACTACAAAGTAAACAGAATGATTTGGAAAAAAGAATTTTGACTACTATGGGAGATTATTTTCCCAAATAATATTATAGCTTCCCCACAATTAACACATAGTACCACTTCAAATGCTTATTAACATTCTAAGGTTTTGTGACAAGAGGCTAGGGAGATAGCTCAGCAGCCTAAGCACCTGTCTGGCAAGCATACGGTCCTGCTATTAGGACATAAAAGAAACTTTCCTTATGACTCAATAATTAGCTTCTTCTACATTTTCCCTAGGAAAATTTGAAAATATACTTATAAGGGACATTTGCAAAGGATGTTTTACAACACTGAAAACAGTAAGAAACTCACCAGAGAGAAAAATGCTATATACACACATACACATGCATCTATATTTTTACATGTCTATGCACATGTATATGTGTGTATCCAAGACAGTGGATCTGCAGCATATGCAAAGAATATTACTCATGCAAAAAGACTTTTATGACACAGATCATATGTATAACACACACAAAAAAAAATAGGTTTGGAAAACTATACTCAAAAATTCCCTCTAAGATTTTGGGTACATGTAATAAGGGATGTTTTGTCTGTGACATTTAATTTTTATGATGAGAAAAACCTTATAGCTGGAATAAGGAAAAGGTAATGCCCAAAACAAACTTACAAAGTACATTAGAAGCCATCCTAACAGTGACTGGTACAACCAAGCTTTAATGACAGTCATCCTCCTGCCTCAGTGGAAACAGTACTAGAGGCTAGAGCAGAATACTCTGGCCAAGTTTACATCCACATCAACCATTCAACTGCTCCATGTAGCTGAAGGCCATTCTCATCATCATCTTTCTCTAGCACAGATGTGAGCCTATTAACTGATACACACAGGGTGCTTACCTACATCTTGAGCAGTACTGAAAGGATGTCTGTAGGGAGCAGAGCATGCATGCTTCCACGTGACAGTAAGCAAGGGACCAAACTCAATCCACTGCAAATTCAGCATCACTATGTCACATACATTCCACCATCTGCATCAGTGTGCACAGAACTTCTTTTCCAAAGTAATGGTAGAAAGGTGTGGTCAGCACACATGTGTGCATCATGTAACATAACCACAGGGTCCCCCTTCCTACAAACATCTTTTAATGTCAAGTGCTTGACAGCAGAAGCTCTCAACTCTGATGTAGGATAGTTCATGGGGCAAAAGCACCTGACTGCAGCTCCCCCAGTCGAGACCCCTATCACCTCAGGACCAGACCTGCCACCCTCTCAAGGTGGCCAATGTTCAGTGTCCATCTCACTTATGCCACCTGCTCCACTGTGTGACCAGACACCCAGAAAACACGTTCTGTATTTACTTGAAGATCACACAGTTACACAACTAAGTTTATCTTGAAGGTTGCAGTGACTAAAAACAGTGGACTCCTGAGGCACCTTGAGGAAAGCAGGAGCATCGTCCCCAATCTGTTGAAGCCCCGTCCTTCCCACAGAGGGCTCTAAGGTACTTTTTAAAAATAAACAAATACCAGACATAGCCGTTTAAGAAACAGAACTCACAGTCAGAAATAACAGCTCTGAGAATAGGATTTTACATTACTGCAGAAGAGATTATTTCAATCCTTCAAATATGGTAAGATTTTTGATTTATAACCTGTAATAAAAAACAAGAGCATGAATATTGGCAGAAAGTTCACACTTCTGAAGTAGAAGATGTAAACTCAAGTGCTCCTCTGCAGTATGAACTGCTAAATGCACAGGCCTCCTGAGGGACCAGTGCTGGAGACAGAGGGCGGTCTACGGGCAGCAGCTCAGTCCTGGGCAGGAGGCTTCTTGTCCAGATCAGGTCAGTCTGCGAGGTGCAGGTGCACATACATGCCCAGGTTCCAAGGGCGTGGCCTCAGGGCTCAGCTGTCTTGGCTACTGTATTAGAGGCACCAGCCCTTGGCATTCTGGGCTTTCCCCGTGCTTCTTGCTGTCAGAATCTGATTATGCAAGGCTTCACAGGAAACAAGATCTGTGTTTGTCCTCTCATTACTTTCTGTGCTCTTGGTAGTGGTTCTCTGCTTTGCTGGGCCTTGAGCTTGTCACTCTCTGGGGACATCAATGTATTGTTCCTTCACTGCTAGAAATTAGGCAGTGTAGGAAGTGACAGTGATCTGAGTATATGTGAAATTTACAATTTGTAACAGCAAAACACAGCATAAATACGCATTGAGACTTGGTCAATTAAAATTTGGTAAAGGTATAAAACATCCCATAGTCACAAGAGAACAGAATGCCATTGAGCAATAAAAAAGAATAAACTACTGATACACTTATCAACTTGAACAAATTGCTAGAGAATACCAAGTGAAGAAAGCTCTATCACAAAGGTTTTATATATATATATATATATATATATATATATATATATATATATATATATATTTTTTTTTTTTTTTTTTTTTTTTTTTTTTTTTTTTTGTGGAACCGGGGATTGAACTCAAGCCCTTGCACTTGCCAGGGAAGCGCTTATTCCACTGAGCCATCTCCCCAGCCCAATATGTATAATATTTCTTGAATGACAAAATTATATAAATGGAAAATAGATAAGTGGTTGTCAAGGACTAGATATATAGTGTCCAGGGGTGGTTCTGTCACAGAACTGTACTATACTCCAATTTTCACACCATGGAAAGAGCAGAAATATAGTTGAGTAATTTCTAAAAATTTTCAGTAGATCTTCAGTAAATAAGATGCATGCATGTCTGGAAAACTAAGGAGGAAGAAAATAGGAATCTTTTATATACTGAATAACAGCTGGAACATAAAGGAAAACCAACCAGTGACTACCCAAAACCAGGCAAAACTTAACATGTATGGTAATCCACAGTATTCTTTTCAAAGGGTGTGCATCTGCGTGTCTGCATGCGTACACACACATATTTAACACTGTTGCCTATACAGATGTACTGGAAGGCTGAAGATAAAAATAAAAACTTTAGGGCTGGGGGTACAGCTCAGTGCACAGCACCTACCTGCCAAGCACAAGTTCCTGAGTGGGATTCCTGGTACTGCCCACCCCACAGCACACTTTACACTTTTGAACCTTTTCAATTTTACATCATATGAATATATTATGCATACATAAACATTTTAGAATATAGAGTAACCAAAGCATTTCAATGTTTTGTTTAGACCTGTGGTCTGGCAATTGCTTCCTGTTGTTACTCATGCTCTTATCCATCCTCTGCTCCTATACCTCTTAAATCTCCATGCTGGTTACCTGAATGATCTCACTTTGAACATTCTTAACTGTTTTATATAACACAGCATGGCACAGTCAGAGGTATGACTACAAAAGGCGACACAACTATCTTCAAGCCAGATGGATATTGCAAAATTCAAAAAAGCACGTAACAAATGAAAACATAATAACTATCAATTTTTGAGCTTCCAGTATGTGCATTATAGATGAGGAAAATGAAGCCCAGATGGGTTCGAAGATTTGTTTAAGTTCACAAAGCAAAGACTGGAAACAGAAGAATTAGTCAATACTAAAAACAAAATAATCTCTTTCTATGGCTTAGTAAAACATCTCAGTTTTGAAAGGTCATAATTCAAACTCTGAAATAGCTGGATAGTCCTATGGCTGAGACTGTTGCTTTTACAGTCCTAGTAATCAAACCAGGCACTAGAGATTATCTGCAATGTGAAGCTAACAGGATGAAATACTAAACAAAAAAGTCAATGAGTTTCCAGTTAAGTAAACCCAGGATTTTTTAGTCAATTCAATTTTCTTTGTTTTGGCAGAACCAGGGATTGAACTCAGCCCTTGTGCTTGCCAGGGAAGTGTTTATTCCACTAAGCCATTTCCCTGGCCCCTCAATTCAAATTTAAATAGCTGCTCTCCAGATAAGATGGTATCTGTTTTTATTTTATTTAATTTTTTGAGACAGGGTTTTGCTATGTATTTAGGCTGGCCTTGGACTCACTGCATATCCCAGGTTGGCCTGAATCTTGTGGCAATCCTCCTGAATCAGCCTCCAGAGTGCTGGGATCACTGGCAAGTGCCACTACATTTAATTATCATTTACAAAGGAAATAAGCCCAAATAGAAAATTTAGGATTTCACCTTTGCTAATGAACATTTTTCAGGATTACTCATTGATACCTGAATCAAACTCAAACTTCTAGAGATTCATTTAAATCACCCGGGGGCTGGGGAGATAGCTCAGCAGCAAAAGCACCTGCCTGACATGTGCAAGGTCCTGAGTTCAATCCTGGTACCATAAAAAAAGAATCACCAGGGGCCGGGGAGATGGCTCAGTAAGTGCTGGCTTAGCAAGCACGAGGACCTGAGTTCAATCCCCAGTTCAGCAAACAAACAAACAAATACCAAATGCCAAGATAGACTGCTGTACATTACTGATTTCTATAGTCAAGACATTAAAATACTCCAAATATGTTAATTTTATCATACTCAAAACAAAAATTTTCTTCATCTACTAACATCCTTGTACAGAATTTTACAATGGAACTCATTCATTAAAGTGAAAAATTTTACATTTAGTTAAGAATATCCGGGGCAGGGGCAGGGGCAATAGCTCAGTGGAATAGGTGCTTGCTCTGGGTTAAATGTGAGGTCCTGAGTTCAATTCCAGGTACCACAAAATCAAACCTAAAACAAAAAATAAAAATCACATTAAAAAAAAAAAAAAAAAAAAGAGTATCAGCTAGTTGGGTGGAACATGCCTGTAATCCCAGAACTTGAGAAGTTGAAGCCGGGGTCTAGTCACAAGGTCAATCTGAACTATGTATGTGAGACCTTGCCTCAAAAAATCAATTTAAAAAGTATCTGAAACATCTTTATTTCTCATGGCTTGCTCAGCCTGCTCTCGGGGTAGAACTTGTGCAGCATGTAGTGCTGGGGATTGAACTGGGGATCAAACCACGGTCCCTGTGCTTTGCCTAAGCAGGTGCTTTAGATCACTGAGCTATCTTGCCAGCCCTGTATCTGAAACATTCTCATCTTGTATTAAAAAACAAGAATTAAAACTAGTATGATTATAATAAAATTTTAAAGGCTGGCAAGATAGTTCAGTGGACTAAGCACTTGCTTACGCAAGCACAGGGACCAGGGTTCAATCCTCAACACCACATGCTGCACCAGTCCCACCCCCAGGCCCACTGTAGTGCACACCTGTAACCCCAGCTCTGGGGAGGCTGAAGACATGAGTCTGAGTTGCATAGTGAGACCCTGTACTAAATACATAAAAAATAAATAAAACAAAAATGTTAAAGTATACCCATGTACTGAGATTACAAAAAATATGTAGTAAAACTGAAATGTTAGCAAAAAAATGAAATACATTTGGTCCTCTGCGAGTCACTATAGCATCTCTTAACAAAGTATTTGCCTTAGGGCTCACCAAATAGCTCAGCAGATTAAAGCGCCTGCAAGCAGGCAGAGGGGCTGGGGTGACCTGGGGCGCACTGAGGCCAGCAAATGAGACTGGGTGTGGTAGCATGTGCCTGTAGTTCCAGCTCTCAGGAGGGTGTAAACAAGAGGATCACTATGAGTCCAATCTAGTAGTGAGACCCTGAACATCCTGTAAACCCTTCCCTAAATACAAAAAAAAAAAAAGTATTTGCCTTATCAAGGTCTTTTATCTTTGAGATATTGTAGTAGTTGGGGGTGGGTCTGAACTCATGTAGCCCAGGCTGGCCTCCAACTCACAGAATTCTCCTGCCTCAGCCTGCCAAGTGCTGAGATTATACAGTTGTGTCATCATATTTGGCAATCAAGGCAATTCCTACCCATACCACATTCTTCCAAGATAACCTTCAACTTTTCATTCTATTCTGTTTCTTTTTTGTTGGAACCAAGGATTGAACTCAGGTCCTTGAACTTGCCAGGGTAGTGCTTATTCCATTGGGCCATCTCCCTGGCCCCTCTAATCAGTTTCTAATGATAATGTAAATTGAAGAAAAAAAATTAAAATTTTATTTAGTAGTACTAGAGAGTGAACCTAGGACTTCATATATGCTAAGCAAGCCGTCTACCACTGACCTATATATCTCTAGCCACTTACATTTTTTTTTTTTTCTTTTTCCCTTTTGCATTTAGTATAGTCTCACTACGCAGCTCAGACTTGTAGTGATCCTCCTGTTTTCAGCCTCCCCAGTGCCGGGATTACAGGCATGTGCCACCACACCCGGACTTGGTCACTGGCTCAGTGCGCCCCAGGGGTAGGGCTGGCGCATTATGCGGGACGAAGGATCAAACCCTGGTTCCTGCACTTGCCAAAGCAGGTGCTTATTCCACTAAGCCCTTTCAAAAATTGTGAGATACAGTCTTACTAAATTGTCCAAGTTGGTCTTGAACTTGCAATCCTTCTGTCTCACCCTCCTAGGCAGCTAGAACTGCAGGTATATACCACAATCCATAGCTAAGTTTGAGAATTTATTAACACCTCACATTGACTTAGCAAAAGCAAGTATTAACTGTCTCTATTACTTTGTTTTTAGTACCTTATTGGCTTATTTCCTTGAATTGAAGTTATTTGTCATAGCAATTTCTTAAAGTAGGCAATGCTATGTTTACCTCTAGGGCCATGATAATCTGTAGCTTCTGAAAACTGGCAAGATGCTTTTTCTGGCCCTTCTCTCTACCAAGTCTAAGAGCACAGCCCACAAAGCCCCGGCTGCAAGGCCCACGAGTCACAGCTTTATGAATAAAGGGTAAGTACAGCTGAAGTGAAGCCTCATCAGAACACACAAGTCTCCATGCACTTTGAAGTAGCAGACACATCATGGAAGGTTTGTTTTTGACAAAACAAGGCATGAATAGTTTCAATAAGTAGTAAATGAGTCTTTGCGCAAACAGTGATTGTGACTGCGTTCTGATGTAGCTTCACCCAACATAACGAAGGCAGCTGAGAAAGGTTGTATACAGAAATCTGTCACAGGCTAGTAAGCAATCCAAAAAGCTTATTAATACTATTGACAGTGTAAGTTACTTAATGAAGCAAATGGTACATTCAATATTGACTTGTTAATGAACTTAAGACGATGCAAGTACAGAAGCTTATCAAAATTCCCAGGAAATTAGGCTTCAGTACCTACTATCTGGTTGCTAAGCCCAAAGTAATTATACTGGACTGCCAGTATCAGCTCTGCTCACACAGCATTGACCACAGATCATAAAACTAAAGGACATTCACCTGTAGCCTGAGAGACACTTCAAATGTCATTATCTGTAGTGACCACATCTATGAAGTGCTGAGCTGGCTTACAAAGTGGAAATGGCATTTGAAGAAGGCTCTTCCCTTTGTTCTTTCATAGTAGAATTCCTTTTTAGTTGCAAATAAAAAAAAGAGGCCCTCCACGGTGTTGGAAGAATGGTGCCTGGATTTCAGCTGTCTGCCCCAGGATCTGCCTGGTACCCTCCACCAGAGAGGATGTGCTATGTGGCTTCCCACAATGATGCTGAGCAATCTGATAGGAACCTGAAAACCTGGCAGGCATAAAGGCTCTGTGCCAGAGGGCTCAGGCTCTCTGTGGTCCTTCCCAGTGATCCTGATTTAAAAATCAACAATTCCAACTACAAAGTAAGGTAATAAGCTCAAGTTACATGGAACACATCAGTTCTGCTCACCAAGATTCAAAGCCAGATTGGGTGGGGAGGTGGGACAGAAGAGTGGTGGTGGTGGTGGTGGTGGTGGTGGTGGTGTTGCGGAATCAAAATAATAAAGCACAAAGAAGTAGGAAAGAGGGGAGGCATCAAGAAAAGCCCTCACAATTAAATAAAACATACTTAAGGAACAGATATGCTCCATGAAACTGATGAATATTTGAACTTGGGTCTTTAAGACTAAAAGTAATCAACTTACTAAACAAAGACAAATGTTTTGAGTAGCACTGAATCTTAGTGTTTGACAATGTGTTTCAGAACTGTGGCGCTGAATAGGCTTCAATGAGAACAAGGTGTGGGATCTTCAGCTAGCATGTAATCAGGACACAGCATATTTAAAAGGCAATAAAAATAAAATTAAGAACACAAGAGAAAAGGGCTCATGCTATGTGTAGCCCATGAATCTCACTGGCTTTATCGTGAAAGTTTATTATTTTAATCCTAGTACAATCAGCTACTGGTTACATACAGTAAAAAACAAAACCAGCCACAAAGCAGTGATGATAGAGTCTGTGATATTGGATAGTGGAGGAAACAGTCTCTGTTGGAATCCTCCAGCGAACCCCCACCTGCCTTCAGTGGTTAGGCTAGCACTCCCTCCCTCCCAAAGTAGTTAAAAAGAAAAATTAAATGTCTTGCTTGAGTATTGCAAGATCTAATACCTCTTGGGGACACTGGAGAACTTTTAAAAAACTAAAGTAGTCGAAACAAAACAAATGTGAAACGTGAAGGCAAGGTGACACACAAAGAAGCTCCACAAGGCCTTGGCTTCTGATCACCTCAAAGCGAACCACCTGGAAAGAAAAGAAATGCTGGTCACACCAGGCAGGTGTAGGCATAAAGCTCAGCAGCCTCATATCATATGACTCTATTCCTTCCCAAATTTATAGACCCAAAGCTACAGACATCTTGTATTTTTATATACAAATCAGGTTATAGAAAACTGTTACTTTTCTGTACAACAGAGTACTTTTGTTTTACTCTGTTGTAAATGTTGGCAAGTAACACATACTGTTTCAAAACTAGAAAACATTTCTAGCAAAGCATGCTGTCCTCTTTATCTTAAAATCTCTGTAGTAACCACATAATAAGCTATTTATATGACTAGATAATCTTACCTTTGAAGAACAATGACTCCATTCAAAAGCTAATCTCATATATATTTGGTTCGATTGAGAGCTTTTTCAGCCAAGTGTCCACTTTCATCCGTGATCTTCTCCCAGTCAGTCTGTCCAACCACAAAACCTATGGCCCTTTTCCTATCTGCATCCTTTTTTTCTTCTAGGTCTGCCCACCTCACCTAAAGAGAACACAGAATTAGACTAGGTTGTAGGGGGAAAAGGAAAAAAAAAAAAGGAAGCTCCCCCTCTATCTCTGGATCATTCAAGGAGCAGAATAATAAATTTGAAACTACAAGCTTAAAAAAAAAATTAATCTGAGAGAATTAGAGAAAGTCATATTCACTAGAAACATTAATAAAAAAGAAATGCAAAGAAATGATACAGGTAAAGAAATGATGTTCAATCTCATTCTTAAAAATTATACTAAGGGAAATCCCCCTCCCCCATATTATCACATTAAACAATTTGATAGTGTTGCAGTGTAAGAAATGGAAAAATAAAGATTTTCTAACATTGGACAAGTTGGTATAGCCTTTCTAGAAAATAATCTTATAGTATCTGCCAGAATGGTAAATTATATTCTATGACCTTGCAGCCTTAATGCAAAAAAGTCACCCTAGAGATATGTTTGCACAAGAATTAAAAAATAAATACACTGTGACTTTCAGTGCAGTGTCTGTATTAACCACAGACTGCGAGGAGCACAGCGTCCAGCGTGAGGTTGGCGATGGTGTGCCCTTGCAGGCGCACAGCTGGTAGTTCTTAGGAAGACTGCAGACCCATCTGGGCTGTGAAGGGTGAGAGCACTTGCCCAAGACATGCAAGGCCTTGGGTTCACTCCTAAGGACACCCATCTCCAGCAAGATAGGAAAAGATACCTAAATCTAACTCTTACTGAATTCAGTATCTGTGTGGACAACCCAGCCCATGCCTTGGTTTCTTTCTGTTCCTTTTTGGAGTAAAACACCTTGAAAATGATGCCCACCCTTGTTCAGCTCATCTCCCACTCTTGTTTCAGTCCACACCATATTAGCTTTTGTCTCATTGCTTTAGGACACTCCAGCCTCTAGTCTCCTCCACGTTGCCCAAACTAATGGCCATTTTCGCTTACAATTTGTTTTTCTGCATTACTTAAAAACTGTCTATTCTAAAGGGATGGGGAAGATGGCTCAATGGAATAAGTGCTTTCCTGGTGAGCACAAAGGCCTGAGTTCAATCCCTGGCTCTACGGGGGGTACGATGTGGATGGGATGGGGAGATTGTCTATTCTTTCTTTATGGACACCTCTTTCTGAACTTCTGTGTTGTGGAGCTCTATATCTTATTTTTCTATTTATACTCTCTCCTTTAGCTAAATCATCTAGTCTCATGGTTTAAATACCATTGTTTTAAGTTTATTATCTTAGTGTGATCTCTCCCATGAATTTTATATTCATAAATTCAACAGCCAATTTAACATCTTCTAACTGGTCTTTGAGTACACTCAAATTTATGACTCCCTTAAATTTTTTCTTTTGGTAAGTGATACTACACACATACAGTGTTCGTGGTCAGAACCCCAAGTGTCACCCATCTACTACCCTTGGACATGCCACATAACATACACTAACAAGTCCCACAGATCCTTTCCTACATTTTAACTCTGCACCTCTTCTGCTCTATGACAAAAAGTGTCACAAACAGCTATGCCCAAGTCCTTCAAGGGTGACAGCATACTAGTTATGTGAGGTTCTGGTCTCCATTTTTAAAGTTACTTTTATATTTTTAATCTAAAGTTTGTGGAGCCAGGAAGATAGCTCAGTAGAATAAGTGCGCAAGCATAAGGGCCTGAGTTTAATCCCCAGTTCCGCAAAATAAAAAAAAGTGTGTAAGGAATGATTTTTTAAAAATATGTAAAACATGGGGCTGGGGAGATGTCTCAGTGGAATAAGTGCTTCCTTGGCAAGTGCAAGGGCCTGAGTTCAATTCTGAGTTGCGCCAAAATAAAAGTAAAACAATAATGTATGAAGTAAATTCCTGGGCCGGGGAGATAGCCCAGTAGAATAAGCACTTGCTTGGCAAGTGCAAGGTCCTGAGTTCAATCCCTGGTACCTCAAAAGAACAAAAACAAAAAATCCCACTGAGTTCCCTAAAAAAGCACGCATGTGCTTATTCAGCTACATCTGCCCAAAACCAGATGCCTAAGCAGGCCTCCATTTGCTGGTAATCACCACCAGGGCTCTTACTTACCCTCTTCTTTCCAGGCTCAGAAGCACGAGTTTCATAATCATCAGGGAGCTGAAGATAATCCTCCATTCTGCTGGCAATTGCCTCCCAGTCACGTTTCCTTTTAGTACCAGTCCTCAAGCCATCCAACTTGTCTGAAGGACAAACACAGAGCCGGAGCATTAAGGATGAGTGTAAATCTGCACGCAATACACAAACAAGGGAAAGGAAGGCTGGCACACTTCCGTAGGGCACGTCCACATTTCTGAAGGCAGCATCCTGTAGATCCGAACTGTCTTCAGGATGGAAAGGACATCAAGCTCTGTGCCATTTCCATTGTCTAGTCTTCAAATGGACACTCACTACCCTATGCTATGATGTTGATTTAAGTAACAAATATAGGCAAAGCAACAAAAGGTGTCTGGCTCCTAATTTCCTTGTCTTCCCAATTTCTGCAAATCACCTTTCACATTCTGAAGGAAAATGCAGTTGTTTTTTTTTTCTCTAAAGACAATTGCTTCCTTTTTGTCTTTAAGACAATAACACACATGTGATTCTGTGTAAGATGGAAAGTAGTACCAAGAGCTTAATGAGCCAAATTAACATTTAAGAAGGTTTATGATAAACAATTTCCTAGGATCTGGGAGGCTGTGTGAGTATTCTCCATGAGTTAATGTTTATGTACAGATGACAGTATGAGAGTACCTCTTTATCTGGGTATCACATGATGTAATGGTAACTGTTCTGAGGTCCAGGACTAATTGGTTAAGTACCCAAATCTGGTATTTCTTTCTGAACTCTGAACTTAAGAGGGTATGTACCTCCAGAAATTATGAGATATGAAGTTAGGTGTCTTAAAGAACACACAATAAAAATGTGTTTTTTATTGGTTAATATTAATTTTGAATACATGTGGAATATATTATGAACTATACACATTTTTGGCTACACAGAAGCACTGAACTTCTAAATCATCTGAAGTTACACAAACACTATTTCTACAGTAGACCAAGAAGGAAACCTTGACTCAGGAACACAAAATACCACACTTCACTGAACTCCACACGGGTGAGGAGTGTAAATCATAGGAATCTTTAAGGCACTAAGCGAAGGGAACTTGAGATGAAAGTGCATTGGAACCAGTGGCAAGGAGGTGAGTTTTATAATTCAAGTATTGTAAGTGTCACACACAACTAACTATACAAGTTTTAAAAACCTGAAAGATTTTTGCATAACTGGCAAAGTGTTTAGTTCCAAAACATCTTGCACATAAAAACGATAACCATTGAAAAATCAGTAATAAGGCAAATGCTGACACTTCACAAAACTCAAAAGTTTATCTTATTTTGACATTTTTCATATGGATGCCTTCCACAGTAACAGTCTTCTGCCTCTTTTGTAAGTCATACATGACCTCAATGGCTGTTCACGAGCCATAGTGCACACCATCTGCAAGAAGCCAGGCCTTGACTGGACGGGAGTGACCCCAGGCACTGAAAGACCAACAGGTTCCAAAGCAATAAAACTGGTCTCAGTTCAGCAGTGTACAGTATTATCAGAGGAGTAAGAAGTTTCAGCACTGAGGTGTAGTAACAAATCTCAATGGATTTCCAACTTAATACAATCAACTCTGACATTAACATATTCAAAGGAAAAATTTCACACTTCAATTTCAAGAATAGAATGTACAAGGGCAGCCTGAAAACTGCAAGAATATTTTTTTACATACTCTGGGTATTTGACAGGAGTTACATGCTAGGTGGTTCTATATTTGCAACTTGGAAGTCCAGAAATGTAGGTATTTCTAGCCTGAGCCCCCTTGTTTGAAATATTTAAAATTTTATTGTGCAAGCAAGTTTAAAGTTTCTTTCGACTGAAGAAAAGCACACAGCTCTTTCACATGGCACACTGGAAACCCAAATACACATATTGATCGCATAGGGAGAGGGAAGAGGAGTCTGGGGCGTTAATTACAGAAGGAAACCTTGTGTCCAGTGCATTCACACTAATGATTTCAGAGGTCTGAGTTGCAAAAGATGAAGTTTTAAGAAGAAACTTTAAGTCCAGTTTGGAGGTCACAGAATTTCAATCTTTAAAGCAATTTATATTATTATAGCACAACAGAAAAAAAAATCTTCAGGTACTATTTCTTAAATGTACATTTCTGAAAATCTGCCAAGGTGAACGTACCGGGCTATGCACCTACATAAGTAACAATCACATTCTAACTGAAGAGACCAGGCCTGTATGTGCAGAAGGCAGGACACAGCAAGTACAAATGACACTGAGATGGGAGAAGCGAAAGTGCTTTATATGAAGAAACTAAAGTTAGGATGGTAACAATCTCAAAAATTTTAGTTCTTATAGTCTGAGAAACTCCAATTGTGTAACTTCAATGCTAACGCCAGCGTCTGACGTAATGTACAATGCCCACCCTTGTCCAGGATCCTATGGACTGGATGGAAGGAGCCCTCAGGCATGACTAGGATGACCTCAGGCCGCCTGCAAAAATTTGTTGACACTGGTGCCAGATATAGCTCAGACCTGTTTGGAATGGCTATAAAATTATACTGCATTCAATTTAACACTCAGACACAGTCTAAACTATATATGAACAAAGATCAAGAATCTGTACTGCTTAAAAGATGGTGCAGCCGGGCGTGGTGGCGCATGCCTGTAATCCCAGCACTAGGGAGGCTGAGGCAGGAGGATTGTTGTGAGTTCGAGACCAGCCTGAGCTACAAAGTGAGCTTAAGGCCAGCCTGAACTGCACAGTGAGACCCTGTCTCAAAAAAAAAAAAAAAAAAAAAAAAAAAAAAAGACAAAAAAAAAGATGGTGCATTTTCTTACTAACAGATTCATTTGTGAATCAAAACTCCTCGGGTCCAGATTTGGCTCTTCTGAATACTCTGGCAGTGATATTGCCAGAGCTTCATGTTTCCACCCAGCACAATCATCATGGTATCAAAAGTGACCTAAGAAAGTTGGCAGAGTACTCAGAAAAAGATACTGCACCTTGTGGTCAACAATTAAATGTTATAAGGAAAGCGTAAGTTAGTTCTCAGATGAAGAGTCTCATAAAATAGAGAAAGGAACTTTTCTAACTGGCTCAATGGATCAAACTCAGAGTGAGCACTTTCAAGAGACTTCTCTCGCAGTTTGTCTTCTGTCACAACTGCACTAGCTCTCAGGACACTGTGTCCTGCGGTGCAGAATTCCAGTTCTGATACAAAACACTGTCGTCATGCTTACTAAAAACAAGCAACTGCTGACATATGAGTATTTTCTTGCCTCAGTACTAGATCTTCAGTACTTCTAAGTGAAAGATTTATGTTAAAATGCAATCTCTGCAATTTATCATCTAGCATCATCTGTAGAGAGGACAGATCTGTGTAATATGTACTTGCTGGTGGTAGAGAAGCCAGACTTTTTCCAGAAATTAATATCAATATCAACATCCTATTTTCTTGAATAGTTATCAGAACTGAATTCCAGTTTCTTTTTTTTTCCTTGGAATCCAGAAGGGAAGCAGAAAATGGACCAGGCTCCCAAATATATATATCACACAATACCTCCGATGAATATCTGCTTAGCTATAATATTTATCACTTATGCAACTGTCTATTTCTATGTTCTTTTTGCCCCAAAGGACAACACAATTTAGAGAATGAGAGGAAAGAAATCAAAGTCTTACAGGTTATTTAAAAAGTACAGAGCTTTAAACAGAATCAATCTAATGTCAAAATAAGAACTAAGGCAGTTTTATTTTAAAAAAAGGAATCTGTGGTTATTATTCCACATATTAATTGTATGTATGTATGTGTGTATGTATGTATGTATGTATCTATGCATTTTAAATTTCATTTTAGTATTTGGAGATAGGGTCTTATTTTGTAGTCCAGGCTAGCCTTGAACTCACTATGTAGCTCAGGCTGGCCTCAAACTCATGGTTATCCTCCTGCCTCAGCTTCCTAAATGCTGGGATTATAGGTGTGCTCCACCATATCCGGCATTTAATTGTACTTAAAGACACAAGTGCTTACAGTCTAGGGAAGAAGATAGTTGGTTATTAAGATTTCCCACAGAGGGACAACAGTAAAGTAATAGGACAATAAGCTATCTAAATGCACACAGACATTTTTTTGAGACTTGTTGCTCAGGCTGTCTCAAACTTGTGATCCTCCTGCTCACCCTCCCAAGTGCTGGGATCGCAGGAACGCAACGCCATGTCCGGCTAATCACATATAATTTTCACTTGACATATACCAAACAAGTTGCTTAAGACTTCGGGCAAAACGAAAGGCATAAACCATGCAATTTCTGTGTAAAATGTACTCTCTTGTGATGTCAGCAACACAATGTGTCCTAAGTAATGAAGATCTGAGCAATGAACTCTGCTCTATGAATTGGAGATGTTTACATGGTGACTTCAGTTGTGGAGCAACAGCACGATCCCAGGATGAGAAACACAGACATCAACAGTTTCGAACACCAGGAAGGCCTTTGTACATCAAAAAATCTCTATCATATTTTGTTAAGATTTTTGATATACCTTGATGCTAAGTTGTTCAAGTGAAGTAAAAACTTTTAAAACACTTTACAGGATCACCATGAAATACCATAGGAATCTGTTCAATACATACGTTTTTGCTTGATGAAAACCTTCATAATAAACAACTCCAAAGTTTAATTTAGACAATCCTTTTAACTTTTTTTTTTTTTGTACCAGGGATCAAACTCAGGACCTTGCACTTGCCATGCAGGCACTTACAGTGCTGAGCTATCTCCCCAGCTAATTGGTTAATCTTGTAAAGTGGGACTAAAGACAACTTAAGGGAAATTTTATAAAACAGCCTCTTCAAAAATCTTAATTACATATCTACTTCACTCTGCCCAAATCTTTGTTTGGCAGAACTGGGGAGTGCCCAAATCTTTATAAGAAAATTATCTTTTAACTGTTTTTTTTTTTTGTTTTTTTTTTTTGGCAGAAATGGGGATTGAACTCAGGCCCTTGGGCTTGCCAGGCAAGTGCTTATTCCCCTGAGCCATCTCCTGGGCCCCTTCACTATTTTTTAAAAATATTTTTATGTAAAAGATATTTTTAAAGGGGCACTGAAACACAGGCATGTGATACTGAGCATTGTATTGGTCACTGACAGATATAAGGTTGATGTGAATTTTTTTTTTGTGGTACCAGGGATTGAACTCAGGACCCTGTACATGCCAATCTGGCACTTACGCTACTGAGCTGTCTCCCTGGCCCAAAAAATATTTTTATATGTATAACTACTATCCAAAATACTCATAAACAGGATCAACTTTTTTTTTGGTGGAACCAGGGATTGAACTCAGGCCCTTGCGTTTGCCAGGGAAGTACTTATTCTACTGAGCCATCTCCCTGGCCCAGGATCAACTTTGGACTACAGTTAAATATTCTTTAAAAAAATAAATGGCATCAGCGTCATTATTTCTGATTACTATAAAAAAAGAATGTTAGACATGACAGTATTTTGTTTACCAAATATTTTTATTTATTCTAAGGTAATGAAATCAGTTTTTTTTTAAAACACTCTTCCTTTTACTTGGTCACAAGAGCTAACTAAACCAAAAGCTAATGAAACAAGACTGGTTGATGTCAGGTAGGCCAAAACTTCTGGTGTAGGTAATACTTGGGAGAAATTTGTTCTTCTTACAGCAGAAAGCGCTATGACCATTACCATCAGGTATCACATAGAAAAACAGGAAAAAGGCAATACCCACCTAGCTTTGCCTCAGATGTGTCCATCTCCCATTTGCTTTTCGGAATGTAACCCTAAATCGTACACAGAAAGAAGCTCGAAGGGTTAGAAAGAGACACATACATGCATAACACTTTTGAACTGGAAAAGCATTAAAACTGGGAATGGATTCAGTTTCCACCCACTAATTATATAAGTATATCCTTAGGGAAAACACAATCTTATTGTTGAAGAAGCTAAAGGACCAAATTCACCAAACTTGACTGCACAGATTTCAGAGTTGTATCACTACAGGATAGTATCATGAAGGCGCTTTGAGGCAGCTACAGTTCGGGACTCACAATTATATTCTGAACAACAGCTGAATAGCAATTATGGTTAAGAATGTACAGATAGTTACTGTGCCAATATTAATATCATTTAGAAATCAGAGAATTTACAGTACTAGCTGGTTATTTCTAAATACAATTGCTATTCATAAGTGATTGTAGCCACGAGGTCCAAAATGTGTTCTTCAAGACTACTTGAGAGTCAGTGCCATTTTAAGTAATCAAAAGAAAAAAAGAACTAGTATCACTGAACCCAACTGCCCAATTATGAAGTTCAAATTCACTAAAAAAATGACTCAATCCATGTACCAGTTAGATCTTACAAAGGCTAATTTTATTGAATCAATATCAAAGCATTTTTCTTTTATCAGTATATGAGATTATTATTCTTGAGGTCTTTTAAAATCATGTTTTAATCTTTTAAAATATGAAAAACCAGAAATCTCCACAGGCAATTTAACATCTTAGACTTAATAAGATAAATGAGTAGTTTATTTCAAACAAATTCCCAAAACATTTTCCAGTTTTCCAATGTGCCTACTACACTATGTAGTAATCCTTTCCAGTTACTCATTGAGCAAGTATATGCTTTTCCCATGAGATTTATCACGATTCCCACTTTCCTTTATTTCAATTTCGCTTTCTATTAGATCCTACCATACAGAACGTTTAATACTAGGACCCAGTAAACAGAACAGGTACATCAAAGATGTCAGCATCTTCTTTTTAGCATCTTCTTTTATGAATCACTGTATCTACACTATTGAGAATGTCTGAGGTGGTAGAACAGACTGACACACAGCTGAGTCAAAAGCATGGTTAAGATCCCATTACAAAAGCTTCTATGGAAGAGTTTACTTGAATAGCATCGTTATTCCAGGAAACCTATGGGTTTTATACATTCCTAGTTTTTGAGTCAGAATCAACTGAATTTCAACTTAGTAAATCAGGTTATAAAACTATATCATTCTCCCATATACAAACCAATACAAAGCTATGCTGAAGAGATGATACTAAAAGGATTGAAGAAACTTGTACAAGTGATATCTCAAAAATCATGGAAATGTTAAACACTGCTGAAATATTTATAAACTCTAAATTATACCCATTAGGTTCACTGAACAGTGAAAAAGGCCAACTGTCACACCGATGATCCCACAAAAAGGATGATCATAACCAAGAAATGTTTGAATTTTTCCTAGTTGGATTAATCAGCAAAGAATAGAAAACGCAGTTCAGTGGAAATTCTGTTAAAAGGGTCTTGGTGACATGGTACTTGCTCTTAACCCGTTGGTTAATATTTGCCAAGAAACTTTTACTCTTGGGATGGATACCAACAGTAGAAGATCTGGATTCTGTTTCATGAATGAGTTAAGAGAAGTTTTAGAATATAAGGATAAGCAAATGAGTGTATTAATTTCCCCCTGCTGAAACCATCTGTTTTTCCTTAAAATTTTATCATCTTCCCACTGCTTAAAGTGGTAATATACCTGGAATAAAAGACAGTCCAGCAGGGTAAAATTCTAAGGCTTCCTTGTTGTATCACTGATGTAAAAATATAGCATTAGTATATTTCACTTAAAAAATAATTGTATATTCAATGAACTTCAAGTTTTGACCTACAACTAAGCAAATGAGATGCTGTGAGCCGTATCCTGAAATAAAATCTCCACAAAAACTGAGTTTCAGAAAGCTAGTACATAACACTAGATTCTCAGAGGGTTACTTTCTAGCATACATGCTGCAAAGTAGCTAAAGAGGCTAAACTATATTCCAAAACAGCATGGAACAGTAAGTGAATTACCTACTATGTTTCAGATTACTCATGTCAAAATACAAACTTAAGAAAAATAAACTTGGTTTAAAAGATAAAAAAGAAACATATTGAGACTCAAATGCCATGAACTTTAAAAGCTTACTTTTTAATCCACATTTAAAATCTAGGAATGCAAGAGTTGACGCCATCTCTATATAAACAGTTTCTATCCAGAGTTGTCTGTATCACACATGGGACCATTCCTTGAGGACTTTGTATACTCTGGGAGTAGGAATCAAGGTTCTCGATTTGTACATTTCCAGAGGACTATGGGGACAAACTTTAGCAGGAACTGAACGAAGTATTAAATAAACCAAATATTCTGGATTTGAAAAGTAACACTATTTCAAACATTGCTAATTTCTGTACCTCATCCGCCAACACTGACATCATAACTTCAGGTCGCATTTTCTTGAAGGAGAGGAAGAGGCAAACACTTCTACAGAGATGTGATGGAAGCATTTACAGGGGGTACACAGGAATTTGGAACTCACAAGAAGCTCTGACTCAGCCTAAGCAAAGCCCACTGCCTATACAGTCAAGTAATTTTCCCCACCACTGAACAGCATAAAACACAGGAGAACAAATCCAGCAGCCAGGGGCAAACCGCCTGTCTCCTCACTCAGTTTTTCTACCTCAATTGGCAGAAACTCAAAATTTTGAGATCTGTACCAAAGAAGAGACAATTATGCACATGCTGGGTAGGTGATGCCACATACCTGCTGGAATGTAAGTGTTTTTTCATATGTAACTGAGTCTCTTTAAAAATACACTCTAAAACCACCTACAAGTGTAAGTTTCTTAGCACTCTGTTTAACATTATAGGGCTCTTTTTTGGTCTAAAGGAAAATAAAAAACATCCAAAAGTTTCCCCTAAAATGCTATCTTTCACCATTATAATGTGTATATTAACAATAGTAATCTGACCACAGATCTCACTATAAACCCTAGTTAAAAATTCTGACGAAAAGACACTTTGTTCAAAGTGGTTGGTCTGTCTCCTACCAGTTCGCTTTCCTCTTCCTCTGCATCTTTCTTTTCTTCCTTCTGTTCTTCAATATTTGCATCAAAGTCTTCCATCTCTACCTACAACATGACAATAATCATTTTATTATTATTATTATTATTTTTTTTTTTTTGGCAGAACCGGGGATTGAACTCATGCCTTTGTGCTTGCCAGGGAAGTGCTTATTCCACTTAACCATCTCCCAGCCTTTTTTTTTTTTTTTTTGCAGAACCAGGGACTGAACTCAGGCCCTTACGCTTGCCAAGGAAGCGCTTATTCCACTGAGCCATCTCCCTGGCCATTTTTTTAAAACAGAGTTAACATTTAGGAAAATACTGACTCGCTAGGAAGCAGACTCACATGTGATATAAGGGTACTTATTTTTACATACTACACAATATTTTACATTCTAATTTTGAAACAGAGCTGACAAAAAAACCGAGACATTGTGCTCTACAGTTTTCCCAGGATATTCTATCTTTTTAACTCCCTATGTAATGCTTTATTCTAAGTAGATCATTATCTGTTTTCAAAAATATTTTTATGGATCCCTAAAATTTCTCTTCAAAACCTTTTTTTTTCTTGTATTTTTTAGGGAAGGGTCTATGGGGTGTTCAGAGTCTCACCAGTAGATTGGACTCAACTCATAGTGATCCACCTGTTTAATGCCTGCCAAGAGCTGGGATTACAGGTGTACACCACCACCACACTCAGTGTCAGTTGCCATCTCAGTGTGCTCCAGGGGTGGGGCCTGCATGGCAGGCCCGGGGATCAAACCCCTAGCTCCTGCACCTGCTTGCAGGTGCTTGAATCCACTGAGCTATTTGGCCAGCCCTTTCTTTAAAATCTTTAACAAATATTTTTCTAATCATGTAGAACACACAACTGACTCAAATATTAAACTATAAGAAAAGGTCTAGTGACAAAGGAAGGATAATATTTGACCCATAATGGTAGCAATACAAGTAAGAGGACATGGGTTAGAGGGGCATTTACAATGTCAAACTGATAAAACTTGTAACTGACCACATGGTGGAAGGACAGGGTTAAAAGTGTGTAAAAGGGGAATGTCGGTAGAGCCCAAGAAAACTCCCACATTACTGATTTGCAGTAATCACATCTTTGCAGTTCTAATAAAAAAAATACTAATACCAGCAAGATAGTTCAGCAGACTAAGCCTACTTAAGCAAGTGCAGGACAGGGGTTTGATCCCTGGCACCACATGTTGTGCCAGCCTTGTCCCTGGGTGCACCAAGCCAGCCACAGGGACCTAGTGTGGTGGTGCATAACTGTAATCCCAGTGCTGGGGAAGCTGAAAACAGGAGGATCACTATGAGTCCAAGCTGTTTAGTGAGACCCTGCACCAAATACATAAAATTAAAAAATACTACAAGAGAAACAACATATTTGGATGCATTACATTTTAGTAGGTCGAGCTTAAAGTATACTAAAATAATAAACTCTTTTTTTGGTTTGAGAATTTAGAAAATGACAGTACAAAGGATTATAAAAATAATTTAGAATTCTTCCACTGAAAATGTTACTCTTTAAGAGTGATATTGCTGCTGGGGAGATAGGTCAGTGGATTAAGTACTTGCCTAATAAGCATAAGAACCTGAGTTTGATCCCTGGTGCTAAAAAAAAAAAAAGAGAGAACATGAGACAGAGAGAGAGAGAGAGACTGCCCACTTCAGTCTCTGTAACTTAAGGGACAGAACAGAAGTCCATGCTACCAGAAAGATTCATGTTATATAATGTGCAAAGTAAAGACGAAGCCCAGCACAGAGTCTGAAAGTGGTTCTTTTAAGATCTAATGAGGGGCCGGGGAGATGGCTCAGTGGAAGAAGCGCTTCCCTGGCAAGCACAAGGGCCTGAGTTCAATTCCCAGTTCTGCCAAAAAAAAAAAAAAAAAAAAAATCTAATGAGCAGGAAAAGCCAGTAAACATAGCTGAAAAGTAGTGGACTCAAAAGCCAAGAGAAAAATGTTTTTTTTTTTTTCTGTTTAAGGAGGGGCACCTGCAGCATATGTGGTGGCAAAATGAAGCAGTAAGAGAAGTGAGAATTTTCTCCTGTCCTGGAAATCACTGGTCAGTCTCCAGAGAAAGGAAGAGGCAGAAGCCACAGGAAATGGGTTGAGGAGCGGCCTGCAGGTTAACTACATATAAAAACACAATGACAATACTGATTACGGTAAGTCTCAGGAAAAGGTTGAATAAAAGGAAAGTACACAAGTGATTACAACTGAAAATCCGTTTTATAATAATTTTCTTCCACCAAATTAGTAATTGATGCTAGCAAGTCAGTGAAAATGTGTTGGGGAACAGGATATTAACAGTTCCAATGTAGGTCTACAGAGATAGCTCAGTGGCATGAGCGTCTACCTGCAAGCTCAAGGTCTTGAGTTCAATCCCCAGTATCAAAACTAAAACAAAACAAAAACCCAGTTCCAATGTATGTATCTCCCTATAGATTAAGAGACAAGGTGGAAAAACAAATTGACAGTTACACCTTAGCCAAGTGACCAATGTCTAAGTGATAATAAAGAGACAAAACTGGTATCACACAGACTGTCACGTTAGGCACTGAGGACGCACTGTCACAGATACCATTCCTGCTAACGTCTTAACCTAAACCTAAGCATTAAAGAGACAGAGAATCCTAACTGAGAAGCACTTTAAAAACCAACTGGCACAGTTTTCAGAATTGCTTCATTTCTCACAATAATGTCTATCTGAGAAATTGCTTTTTATATTAATAAGCTGAATCCTGAATTTTAAAAATTGCTATAAAGCACATCAAAAGGTCAGCTAGTGAAATCTGAATATAAACTGTTTTAGAAAATTAAGAATTTAATTCAGAAAATTTATATTACTTAATAAAGTATTTTATCAATGTTAAATTTCATTTTGATATTCAACTGATTTTATAAAAGATTGTCCTTGTGCTTAGAAGACAGTTATTGAAATATTTAGGAGTAATGTGCTATGAGGCCTGCAACTTAACTCTCTAGTGGTTTCACCATAATAGCTCCAACACTAATATTAATAATAAATATGTAAGGCTGGGCATGGTGGCATGCTCCTGTAAATCTAGCACTTGGGAGGCTGAAAACAGGAGAATCACTACAAGTCTAATCTATGTAGTGAGACCCTGTACTGAATAAATAAATAAATAATGATAAAAAAAATAAACACGTAACCCATATGGATCTAGCGGGGTGCAGTAGCACACACCTATAATTCCAGCTACCCAGGGTGCTGAGGCAGGAGGACTGCCCAGTTGGAGCCAACTCTCACTAGCAATATAGAGAGAATGCATCACACTAAACAAGGGCTGGGCTTCCTGGGTTCAACCCCAGTGCTCCCTCTAGGCCACTTAAGCCAAAGGTGCTCATTACCTCTTCAATTGCAGCATCCTGTAGTAAAGAGCGAATGTCTAGACGCATCATGTGTCGAGGTGCAGTTTCCCAGTGATCAGCCATCTATTGAAAGATTCAGGAGGACAAGTTATCTTGGCAATCTACTCCAATAGACCAAAAATGGATCTAAGATGAATTTAATACTATGAAGTCTAGAAGGCCAGTCCAGGAAGAGCTAGGAAACCCCCTTCATTTTTATCAAAGGAAAAAAAAAATTACAGAAGCAGAGAGAAAAGATACTCTCAAAGAAAACTGAACAAACCAGAAAAAACTTCCAGACAACAGTACTGGCGGGCCAGTGACAGCTCAGCGGACTAAGCACCTCCTTAAGCAAGCACAAGGACTAGGGCTCGATCCCTGGCACCACTTGCCACACTGGAGCCTCTAATCCTGGTGCTGGGGAGGCTGAAAACAGGAGGATCACTACAAGTCCGAGCTGTGTGTAGCTTGTACCAAACTCGTAAGAAAAAAAAATGAATAAACAGTACTGGCACTGAGAAAATCAAGTTTAGGGTGCTGTATCATTCTACATTTCTGAAAAATCACCTTATTTATTTCTTTAAGCTTTCTTCCGTGAATATTTCTCTTGCCACAAGTCTGGTTATCTGCACTCATTTCAGCCAAATATACCTAAGCAACAATGAATAATGATTAGACAAAAAAATATAAAATGTGTATGAGAATGGAAGTGCTTAAAAGTTCTGGACAATACTTTACCTCAAACCCCTTGGTTTTTGCTGCACTCCAAAACTGGTCAAAATGTCTCACTCGGTCATTGATCGCATCCAGAATGATGAAGGGGAAGAAGCCGTCATCCAGAGTCTTTTTGAAAGTCTTGAACATGCTAGTGCGGTATGTCTCTTCCATCTCTGCTTCGTACTCATACTCCATTACCTAGAACACCCCACCAGAGATCTACACTTAAAGCAAGAACCTTCTTACACCCTTTCCCTAGTTAGCCTGAGTACCAAAGTTTATGTTCAGAAAAGAGAAAAATTTTAGTTTTCCAAATGCTACCTCAAGCCATGAGTGTTGGTATATGACTGTAATCCCAATAAATGGGAACCCAAGGCAGGAAGATCATGAGGTTGTCAGCCTGCATTACAACCAAAGATTTTATCTTTCTTAACAGGTTTTCTTGAGTTGTTCCCCATCCCCCACCCCGCCCCACCCCTGGTACTGGGATTGAACTTGGGACTTTATGCTTGCTGGGCAGGTACTTAAGCTGCTGAGCTATCCCCCGGCCTGATTTCTTCTCCCTTCCCGAGATTTTTTGAGACAGTATCTCATTACGTAGTGCAGGTTGGCCTCAAATTCATGGTGATCCTTCTGCCTCAGCCGCTTGAATTACAGCTGTGTGCCACCACACCAAACATGTTTGTCCTTAAATATTGCTAATGAATCAAATTCAGTATATAACGTAAGGAAAATACTATACCTTCTTTTTCACTTTCTTTCCAGAATCTGGATCTTTTTCTTCCTTTTCTACTTCAGTGATAAAGTAATCATCCAGGCTTAAAACTCTGGGTGCAGGTCCTCCAAATTCTACCTCCTTATCCTAAGGATCAAATAGTTAAGAAAATTAGAAAGAAATGTGTGATTTTTTTTTTTCCTTGGGCAGAACGAGGGATTGAATTCAGGCCTTCGTACTTGCCAGAAAAGCACTTATTCTGCTGAGCCATCTCCCTGACCTGAAATGTGTGATATTATTTAATGACTATTCACAGCAAACTGTCTGTAGTTTCAAATCAATCAGAAAGAAAAATATTTGTCTATACAGAACATGAATTATATAGGACAACATCTACTGTGCATCTGCAGTCCACTAAAATCAACCAAATGTGGGGCCTGGGAGATAGCTCAGTACAATAAACGCTTGCCTGGCAAGCACAAAGTCCTGACTTCAATCCCCCATACTGCAAAAAAAAAAAAAAAAAAAAAAAAGCAATCAAATGAGTCAGATACCTATAGCAATAATATGAAACTCACTAATAGAAGACAGCTATTTTTTCGGCTGTTCTATACTTACACGAATGAGTTTTGCAACATGTGTCTTTCCACTGCCAGGCAGCCCTCTCATTATAACGACGATCTGAAACACAGCAGGGGAAAAAAGAAATCACCTAAAAGATTTTTTTGCAATGAGATCTGGTTAACAATGATCTATTATTCCTCAGAAATCATGTGATTGCCTATGAAACAAAACTTAATAAATTTGAAAGGACAGAAATAATATGAAATATCTGGCCACAATGGGTAAAATAAAAAAAATTAACACTAAGAGAAATTCACAAATATGTGGAAATTAAAAAGCACATTCATAAATAACCAATGAGTCAAAGAAATCAAAGCAAAATTCAGACAATTTCTGAACTTAATGAAAATATACAACATACCAAAATGCATGGGATGATGCTAAAAGAGTTCCTAAAATGAAATTTGTAGCTATAAATGGCTACACTAAAAAATTAAAAAAGCTAGTTGAATATGAAGGGGCAGGCCTGTAACCCAGCATTAGGGAAGCTGAGGCAGGAGGATTGCTGCTAATTGGAGGCCAGCCCGAACTTCACAATAACATACTATCTCAAAAAAAATCAAAACGGGGCCTGGGTAGATGGCTCAGTAGAGTAAGCATTTCCCTGGCAAGAACAAAGGCCTGAGTTCCCTGGTTCCAACAAAAAAAAAAAAAAAAAAAAAAAAAAAAAAAAAAAAAAAAAAAAAAAAAAAAAAAAAAAAAAAAAAAAAAAAAAAAAAAAAAAAAATCAAAAAGGAGGGCTGGAGAGATAGCTCAGTGGCACAAACGCCTGCCTGGCAAGTGCAAGATCCTGAGTTCATTTCCTGTTTAAAAAATTTTTTTAAATCAAAAAAGAAAGTTAAAATCAACAACCCAAATTTCTAATTTAAGACAATGGGAAAAAGCAACTAAATCTAAAACAAAAGTAAGGAAAGATTAGGACAAAAATTCATAAAATAAAGAATTTTAAAAAACAAGCCGGGCGTGGTGGCGCAGGCCTGTAATCCCAGCACTCGGGAGGCTGAGGCAGGAGGATTGTTGTGAGTTCGAGACCAGCCTGAGCTACAAAGTAAGCTTAAGGCCAGCCTGAGCTGCATAGTGAGACCCTGTCTCAAAAAGACAAAAAAAAAAACCCAAAAAAACCAAAAAACAGTAAAATGTGTTATGGTTGGACAGGATTTGACTGTGTTTCTCAGTGGTTCACACCTGGAAGCTGGTTCCCAATGTGGCAGTACTAAGGCAGAGGAATCTTTAAGAGACAGGGCCTGACAGGAAGGAATGAGGTCATGGGGTGCCAGATGTTACTGTACTCATCAGTTCTATTAGCAGACACCAGATTTTCCAGGAACTCTGTATCTTTTTGATTCAGCTTTGGTAGTGCTTATGTATCTAGGAATCTGTCCATTTCTTCTGTTTTAGTTTTTTTAAATCTTGTTTTTGTTTTGAGACATATGCTGTGGTGCAACCGGAAGGGCCTTAGCCCAGCCAAGCAGAAGCTTGTACTATGCCCTTGAAATTCCTGAACTGTGAACTAAGTAAACCTCTTTTGCTTATTGTAAGTATCCAGGCTCAGGTATTCTGCCACACAACACAAAACAGACTATAAACACTTAAAGCCAGTTATTTGGAGATCGATAAAACTGGTATTTTTACTGAGGCTGAAATGAGAGAGAAGAGAAAGGGGAGAAGGGAGGAGGGGGGACAAGACAGGAGGAGAGAAGAATACTCAAATGAGCACAATCCAAAATCAGACAGAACTGGGCAAGGTGGCAGCACATAGACTGGCAAGGCAGAGTGGCTGTGCTGAGGCAGGAGGACAGCCAGAGTCAGAAAGCCCCCTGAGCTACAGATTGAGACCCTGTTTCAAAAGCCAAACAAACAGGGTCAGGGAGATAGCTTGGCAGCACAAGCACTTGCCTGACAAGCGGAAGGTCCTGAGTTTAATCCCTGGTATGAGTGTGTGGGCAGTGGTGGTGGTGGTAGAAGAGAACAAAGTCAAAATCCAAAATAAGGGACAAGGCAAGCCAGATAGCTCAGTGGATTAAAGCACCCACTTAGGCAGGGTGCAGTGGTCGGGGTTCAATCCCTGGCATGCTGTGCCAGCCCCAAATGAGGTGCTAGGCCCACCCGAGAGGTGCGCTGAGACAGCAGGTTGAGACTGGGTGTGGTGGCACACGCCTGTAATACCAGTGTTTGGGAGGCTGAAAATTAGGAGGATCACTACAAGTCCAATACACATAGTGAGACCCTGTAATCAATACATAAAAAAAAAAGAGAAAGGGACATTATTACCAAATTCCAAATTCCCAGCCCCTGGCTGAAATTTTTGTAATAATTATAAAGGATATATAAAAACTGTATGGCAATAAATAACTTTGATGAAATGGAAAAATTCTAGAAAGGCCCAGACTACCAAAACTGAATCAAGAAGAAATAACCAATCTGAATAGACTTATGACTAGTCAAGAGATTGGATTGGCAATAAAACAAAACTTCTCAAAAACAAAAGCTCAGACCCCAATGGTTTCATCACTAAATTTTATTAAACATTTAAAAAATTAAAATTTTCTTTACAAAATGCTCCAAAACCAGAAGTACTTATTTTATAAGGTCAGTTTTTTCCTGATACCAAAGCCAGGCAAACATTACAAGAAATCTATAGTTGATTATAATGAACATGGATGTAATAGTCAACAAAGTACTAGCACATTGAATCGAGTGACATAAAAAAATCAAGTGTACACCTTGAACAAGTGTGATTTTTCCAAGAAATAAAGGTTTATTTATTAATCTTTTATTTATGTATTTGGTACAGGGTCTTGCTACAC
>PVKA01016462.1:7780-47997 GCA_004027165.1 Ctenomys sociabilis
GAGAGAGAGAGAGAGAGAGAGAGAGAGAGAGAGAGAGAGAGAGAGAGAGAGAGAGAGAGAGAGAGAGAGAGAGAGAGAGCCATTTCCTGTCCTACAAAAGGAACTCACTTTCTCCAGCCACATACAATGCTATAGCTACCAGGAAGCTGCTCACGTATGAAACCTTCTGCTGCTGCCACCTCAAGGAATGCCCACTTGTGATGATATGAAGCATTGCCCCACACCATACCTCTCATTGCCCATCAAAAGACTGAGCAGACCTATGGAGAGCACTTCCTAGTCTTCATCTCAGCCCAGGAAGTTCACATGTGTAATCCCAATAATAAGTTATTGGAATTTCATCCAGTTGATTGCAGTCTACCACCCAATACAACCCATAACAAGAATAAAGACACTAAGGCATATTTGTAGTTATGGGGAGCCAGGGGATGCTAGGTCCAGCCACGGTGAAGGCTGTCCAGAACAAAGGCCTCAAATCTGGGCTGAATCTGGGTCTTATTAATTCATGAAGAAAGGAGTGGCTTGAGCCGGGCGTGGTGGCGCATGCTTGTAATCCCAGCACTCGGGAGGCTGAGGCAGGAGGATTGTTGTGAGTTCGAGACCATCCTGAGCTACAAAGTGAGCTTAAAGCCAGCCTGAACTGCATAGTGAGACCCTGTCTCAAAAAGACAAAAAAAAAAATAAAAATAAAAAATAAAAAAAAGAAAGGAGTGGCTTGAGGATGAGTGACTGTGAGAATGGTGTAAATAGGTGAGTGCTGTGAGCTGGGCTAGATAGGAGACTGAGAGCTCTCTGTAATTTCTCTGAAATCACCTCTGCAATATGCAGAGAGAGAGTATTCAGAAAAAGTAATTTGCATAAAAAAATTGAGATAGCATCTAATGTTCTGAGGTCGGTGCTTCAGCTCTGATGTGTAATCTTGCAAGCCCCAGAAAGTCACAGCCTCTTTCTCATCCCAGTGGACAGAATGGACTCACTTAAGGAAACAACAAGGGTTCCAGAGAAACATGCCTTCCATCTTCAAAGGCTGCTATCAGTACCTCAGCTGAACTTATATGCATTGCTTAAAGCCAGCTGGAGGGATAAAGAAAAGTCCTAGTCAACTCTGAACATGTTAGTACGTGGAAATAGGGTCAGGCTCAGCCAGAATGGAGACAATTGCTCCTCTTTCAAGGAAAAGATCACCTAGCTGGTTCGCCACACAAACCAGGATCTTTGATAGTGCTGCTACAAAAGAGCCAAGTGCCTCCCTGTACACCTAGCCACCAAGTATAGTCCACCCTATTTGTCTTCCAGAATGTATAAATTCTGGATTGGCCAAACTTGCATCACCTCAGTTATGCGTAGCTGCTAGGCAGTTGAAAAAAATGTAGATTTTGTATTGATAACCTTTGCAATATGGAAAGAAATCACTCTAAGGAGAGAAGAATGGATTAATGAACTTGTCTATCATATCCCTCTTTGAGGTATTTTGGAGAGGCGTTTTTATTTTTTTTTTTCCGGAACCAGGGATTGAACTCAGGTCCTTGCACTTGCCAGGGAAGCACTTATTCCATTGAGTCATCTCCCCAGCCCCAGGGAGGTATTTTTTTATCTACTGCTTTACAAGTTTCAACTTAAGTGTCTGTACTCCAATTCCAAGATAGGATGGTAACCTCACTTGTAAGAGATGTAAAAAGACATCAGTGGATTTCTATGGAAATTTTTTAGTCTTTTTTGTTGGGGAGGGCTTTAGTACAGGGTCTGTAGGATCTCACTACATAGATTGGACTCATAGTGATTCTTCTGCTTTCAGCCCTCCAAGCACTGGGATTACAGGTGTGCACTACCATGCTCAGTCTCAATCACTGTCTCAGCTCACCTCAGGGGTGGGACCAGCACAGCAGGCTGGGGATCAAGTCCCCCCTGCTGCACTCTGCCTAAGCAGGTGCTTCAGTCTGCTGAGCTATCTGGCTGGCCTTTCTATTGAGATTTTTTTCAGTTGTTTTTTTGTTTGTTTGTATGTTTGTTTGTTTTCTGCAGAACCAGGGATTGAACTCAAGGACCTAGTGCTTT
This sequence comes from Ctenomys sociabilis, assembly GCA_004027165.1. Taxonomy (NCBI): domain Eukaryota; kingdom Metazoa; phylum Chordata; class Mammalia; order Rodentia; family Ctenomyidae; genus Ctenomys; species Ctenomys sociabilis. Next base: position 9,836 of record PVKA01016462.1, read on the forward strand.
GCCAGACGAGTGCTTATTCTACTGAGCCATCTCCTTGGGCCCAAGGTTTCTTAAAAAGTCATTTGCCTTTAGTTGTCTCCCACAAAGGCGGTATTTCCTAGATACTGTATTCCATTCAGAATGCTATGAGGCCAAGATATTGCCCTATAAGCATGACTTTCCTTAGCCCTTAGATAGTTAGAACAACCCAAGTTCATTCCCCTCACTAGCTTGTTACTTGCTCCCAGTGTCAGCTACATAAAGGATCTCAATAAGTATAGAATAAATGAGGAAGCAGATCAACAGACGAATGGCTACCCTTGAGGCTCCTGTGTCTGTACAGGAAATCCTGGAACAACAAAACTTCATAGACCTTAGTTGGTATGAAGTTTTACTGAGCACTCAGTGTATCCAGGCATGGCTGTCCCATGTAATAGACATGCTGAATAAGTATGATCCATAGTGTTCTCACACCTGTTCTTGTCTCCTATTGTCCCTTAAGACAGTAGGTGAATGTCCCTGCCCCTGTGGCAAGCATTGTGGCTTTTCTGCCTACTCCTGGGTAAGAGAAGAACATTGGACATAATGTAAGCCACAGGACATTCTGAGGCAATGGTGTCCAGACCCAGGTTACAACCAAGAGGCTCCACTTGACTCAGCATGGGATCCTCCCCCAGGGCTGCCTCTGGCGGAAATGGGTTAGGAGGAGCTAAAGATGTGAGCTGCCATGGGTAACAGCTTTCACTCCTTCTTCACAGCAATGGATACAGGGGCTGTAGATAGGAAGGTGGGAGGGGAAAGGGATGGACCACATTTTTTAGTAGTGTAATTTTCCCACCTCCTTGCCTTACCCAGTAGCTTGAAAACACTTAAAGGACAGCACCCCCATCTTAGTCAAATCCTATCTCTGCAGTAGCACCCAACGGCTTGAATGGCTTTGTGTTCTTTGGGCCTTGACATATGAAGGAACACTGGTGTCCCTGCATAGAAGTCTTTCACAGAGCACCTTTTTTTCCAATTTCTTATTGTGTTAAAATATATATAAAGTTTATCATTGCAACCATTTTAAGTAGACAGTTTGAGAGTGTTAAATGGATTCATAATGCTGTGCAGAGTTCACTACCATCCATATACAGAACTCTTTTCACCTTAAAAGACAAAAACTCTAAACCCATTAAACAGTGACTCCTATTCCCCACCCTCGGTTCCTGGCAAGTGCTGTTCTACCACCTATCTTTCTACTTTGACTACTATCATGTATCATTTTTGTGGCTTTTCAGGATTAGCCCAATAAGGCCATCTCTCCCACAGCTCCCACTGACTTGATGAATACTTTCTGTTCTTGATGGGGGGCTCTTACAACACCTTCTTCATCCCCTGTACTTTGGGCAATGTCCTTCCAGTGTTGTTGTGTGGAGTTCTTCCTCCTCTCTCAAGAAGGGATCTGTGCTGTCCCAAGATACCCCCTCACCTCATCTCCTCTTTGCAGGGGCTTTGTCTAGTCCATAGGAAATGGGATGGAATGGATGATGGCCTTGTCCTAGCAATCATCAATCTGACTAGTCATGCAGGGGTCCTCCTGGCTGTCTCTTCTGAAATCCTGTTGCTCCCACAGGCCTCTGAGTAGATAACCATCACATTGGTGCCTCAGTCAAACAGACCCACCACTGGATCTTCCTCCTGATGGCCTCAAATGTCCTCCCAGGAATCCTCCCTGGCTCCTCCACCTTCACACAGAACATTCTGCAGAGATACAAGGATTTGTGTTGTCCTTTCCATTTTTAATCCAACCTTCACATCCTTAAAAATAGAAGCTCATCTCCCACTTTTCTGTTGAATGAAGCCTTTCTAGCTCTTTCTGATTGGTCAATATTTCTTAATCATTCATAAGCACCCACAAAGCTTGCCTCCTCAATAAAACCCTACCTAAAACTCTCCTCCACCTGCAACCTCCCGCACAATTAGCTCTCTCTTCAGAGTTCCATAAAAGCTTTTACATTTTCTTTTACTACATTTTGTGGTCATGTAACTTTCCCCAACTATTTGCCTTACCCAGTAGCCTGAAAACTCTTCAAGGACAGCACCACTGTTTAGTCAAATCCTATCTCTGCAATAGCACCACACACACTCATAGAAGCCCATCAGTTCATTCTTTCATCACATGTTCATTGATAACTATATGAGAGGCCCTGGAAGGATAATGGTGAATGACACAAACAAGACTTCCTTCAACTTCATAGTGCTGGGAAGGACAAGCACCAGGGGTATTTGTGGATTTGTGCTGAGCCCTACACAAGCACAGCCCCTTAAACATTTCAGTGAGTTCTCAACTATTTCCATGGAGGACACAACTCACTGCTCTTCCCCCTTACTTCTGAAAGCTGCTGCAGGTACTTCTGGGAAGCTCTACCTGTCTCACTCACATGAGCTTCCATGGTCAGGGACAGTTTCCTCAGAAATTTCCTGGCAGTATGCTTTTGGGTTCCTTCATGCTTCCTGAGTAAGGGGTACTCCCCAAAGTGGCCTGAAGTGCTCATGAGTCACCCTAGGACACACCCAGGCCAGGGCTCCCCAGCCATGGCTTCAGATCTATGTATGCAAAGAAGGGGAAAGACTTGTGCAGCTAATTTTATTGCCTTCATTTCTAATTAGAGGATATGGTTCACTGAGGTTGTAGGTTATGAGATCTCTGTTTGTTGCACTTCCTAGCAGGAAAATGGAAGAATAATAAAGATAAGGCAAATCATGCCCAAACATTGAACACAAGGAAGCTTCTCACTCTGAATTCGTTAGTGTTGACAAATATCACGCATCCAAGTCACTAACAACAACAGTTTCCTCCAGAATCTGATCCGAGGATAGAGTATAGGCCTACAGAGGCCCTTTTACCCAGAGAACATGTCTTCTGATCCTTCAGGTCACAAAGACATTGTCACAGTAGTACTGCTATAGCAAGATATCCCTATGAACTTTCTGTTAATCTATTTACAACTAGCTAGAAGTTACAACTATGCCTCTGGAAGAAGTCACAAGAAACTGTAGTTTCTTCAGTTCCTAGATCCTAAATATTTTTATCTATGGAATAGTCAGAACTTCAGAACTACAGGACTGGCTCTAGCTTTGTTACATTGGCTATCAGTATATCAAATTTGTCAGCCCCTGAGTTTGTTCTCAAAGGATGCAGAATCTGAAGACCTGGCAAGAGAAAAAGCCAATGGGTCATGGCCAAGCTCTGGAATAGCATAAAGAAGTGCAGGCCTTGCATTGTTGCAGGAATACAAGGTTGAGGGGTGAGGTGGGGTTCAAAAAAGATAAACACTGCATCAGATCAATTCCTAGTTCCTGCCAGTTCTTAGAAGGAAGGGAGGCAAGTACTCTGAGCTCAGCATGAAGTCATGTATCACAAGACAAAACAAGTTTTTCTGTTAAAGCCTTCATAATTTCCTGGAAACCTTCCTAAGTGAAAACTTCTCTATCTTCTGTAAACTTGTCTTGTAGGGAAGATGCCAGTACCACAAGCCTACGCTGTGAATCAGCTGAACAGCTGAGTGCCTAGAGACTACGAAGAACCTGACTTGGGCTTGGACCAAACTGGCTTTCCCAGGTATCTTGATTCAACCAGCCCATCCAGAACTATCCTGCAACATTGAGGCATCAGTTGTTCCTCTCTTGTTTTTAGGTGGCTTTGCTTTAGGACATTGACAATGGACCCTAGGAAGAGACATGTGATATTCTCAGAGCTAACCAGAGCCAACGAAGTTTACCACCGAGGTCAGCAGAAACACTACTCCACTCACCCCCAAAATGAACCAAGACAGGACTGAATCTCCAAACACCAGCGCCAAAGCTAATCACAAATCTCTGCTCCACTGCCCTCAGCCCTGGACCTGCTGCTCTTATTTCAATGGACCTCATGTCATTATTTACTTCCTGACTCCTCACCCCGATCCATGGTGGATTCAAATATCCTGCCTCTCCCCTCCGCAACACCCCTCAAAGGGTTCCTGAGTTTTCTTTCTCTCTCTGTTATGCACATCCTAAAATCCAGTTTTGACTTTCATTCAGCTTTTTATCAAGGGCTGATCTGACAAACTCAGAAATCCAAAAATCCTAATCTATAGTGGTGATTCCAAAATTTGACTCAAAACAAAATCTCCATAGTTTTTCAATACTTATTGTCACCCTCCTCGGACTGTCTGAATTTGAAATTTGGGGGACTGTAAAGTAATGTATTTTCTTCTATGGCTGTTGTTCTTTCTCTTTAGTATGCCCACAGACCTTTGTTTGAGAATAATTGGTTTATTAAGAACATTGGTGAAGCTCATTATGTTATGATGTTATTTTTGTTTCTTTTTTTTAATATTTCCTGCAGGGTCTACAGGGTCTCACACAGCAGATCGAACTTGTAGTGATTGTCCTGTTTTCAGCCTCCCACGTGGTAGGATTGCAGGTCTATGCCACCACACCCAGTCTCAGTGTACCCCAGGGGCGGAGCCAGCATAGCATGTCAGGGATTTAACCCTGGTCCCTGCGTCTGCCTAGGCGGGAGCTTTAGTCTACTGAGCTATGTTCCTCATTGTGTTGCTTTTCAGTGTTTCAGGTTTGCTACTTTTGTTTTAATGTACCCACTCTCATTCTTTTCATCAGTGACAGGGCTTCCCATCTCTACACACACACAAATGCATGCATGCATGTGCACACACACTTGCACACAGCACACCAAATGCACCACTCAGTGAGGTGCCTACTACGCAGTAAAAACTTGATATCATTGATGCTAGGCTGTGCACCTAAGGAGGAATATGCATTATCTATCATTTATTTGTTGTGATTTATAGAGAAAAATCCCAATCATGGCTCAGAGCATCTACTAAAAAGTTAGTCTTAAAGACTAGAGGATTAGCAATCCTGTTAGTGTGGGACAAGCCACACATTCCCATAAAGACTTTCTCAGATGAAGGGAGGATCATAATGGGGATTCAGAGAACATGATATCTTAGAAAAGAAGTAAACAAATCCACATCATAGGAAAACTGAAAAGCCGAGTGTTAGTCGCTTAGTGCCAGCCACTGGGCTAGACAGGTCATTGCTAGAGAATTCACCCTTCCTTTTTAAAGACAAGAAAGTTCAGTTCTACAGAAGTTAAGTACTTTGTTCCCCAAGTTCATAAATGACAAAGGCAATATTCTAAGCCAAGCCATCCAAAACCCAGAGTTGAAATATTTAACCATTCTTTCCATTTCCTAGAATCACATGGCTTTGTTTTCTCCCCTGCTTTCAATAGAGTAGCTGTCACTACTATGTCGCCTGCTTGTACGTGACACACAAATGGAAGCTAGTGGTTCCTTCCTAGTCACCAGTGCTTTTCTAGACACTCTAGTCTCTGATTCCTAATGAATAAATTTGAAAGTATCTGATTACCTTTGAGTTGTGAATCACCCAGGGTGCAATCTTGGCCAGGAGATAACAACCTTTGGCGAGTAGATAACACCAGTACCTGGCTGTATAGCCAATTGCCTGACATAGCCAGCATACCAGGAACTCACCCTCCCGAAAAACAAATCTCTGGAGTAGGCAATGGATCCTCTCTACTTTCTCCATGTGTGGGTTCAGGCTGGTGATGGTGCACCCCCACAGTGCTATTTTGAGATTAAAAGGAGTTAATATTTGTCAAGTGCTTAGAACAGTGTCTGGCACACGGTAATTGTTATTAATGGTGTTATTATTATTTTTTTTTTTTTTTGGTCTTTTTGAGACAGGGTCTCACTATGCAGTTCAGGCTGGCCTTAAGCTCACTTTGTAGCTCAGGCTGGTCTCGAGCTCACAACAATCCTCCTGCCTCAGCCTCCCAGGATTACAGGCATGCGCCACCACGCCTGGAGGTGTTATTATTATTATAATGCAACTTGTACTTGAAAAAAATCTTTTTTCTCTGGTTTTCCAGGATCCTATGTCCTTGTTTCTCACCTTGGTCTATATCAAATTTAAACATCAATGGAAATACCTTTTTCCGGAACAGCTTTTCTAGCACCTTTAGGACAAGCTAAGGTGAATTATCCTAGTCTGAAAATATGCATTATTTTTAAATGATCCGAACCAAGGGTGACCTTTATCTTCAGGAAAACAATTAGAAAGCCCAGGTCTTAGTAGGAAGCAAACCGAGTTCATGGAAATGATAAGCAGAAATACTCCGTAGCAAACTCTGCCCCTGAAGCCACATATTTTCATGTAGCAAAGAAAACAAACATCAATATCTACACATAAGAGGTAAAAAAAATCACACTTGTCAAAAGTAAGCCATCCATGCCTAAGTGACATATCTCAAGCAACCTGGAGACTACATCATTGAAGAAGATTGCCATGAAGTTCAGCATAGTTCTTCTAGAACTAGGCAGTTTTTGTCCAAAATCAGCAGTCATATTTATTGATCTGATAAAGCATAAAGTACAAAGAGGGCTCTGCCATGAATCACCCTCAAAGCAAACAAGGTCAGGTATTTCTGAGCCTCAGTTATGTTCTATGATAGCAACCACTAAGGTTTTACTTTTGTGTCATTTAACATGTCTCATTTAATATGCCTGACTGTTACTCTGTAAGCAAAGTAAGGTCATTATTATCCAATTTTACAGATGATAAAGTTGAGTCTCAGCAACTTGCCATAAATCAGAGCCCAGGCTTCTGATCTGTGCCTGTGCATTTGGCATGACTGCTCCACAATGCCTCTCTAGCTTGCTTTTGATGCAAACTATGGAAAGTTTCACTGTGGTACTTTCAGAATAAGTTTGGGAGCTACTGCTCTGCTCACCATGTAGCCCACCTTGATTTATAATGTACACTGGTTTACTAAAGATTCATAAATCTGACCACAAAGGCACCTATATAACTTCTATTAACCCTGTATTCCTCAAATGCATTTGACTATAAACTTTTTACTCTATTTGTTAATATTTCACAAGAAATATTCTTTAACTTCTATTAACCCTGTATTCCTCAGATGCATTTGACTATAAACTTTTTACTCTATTTGTTAATATTTCACAAGAAATATTCTTTGGAAACATGTTTTAGACTATGTTAAAAATAACTATGCAGGGATGTGAGCGAGCTAACTAAAAAAATGTGCTTCCTTCTACTTTGTCCAGTCACAAATTCCTCACTCCCAAGTTATTCCCCCACAATATCAATTCCAAGTAAGGTTCCTGGAGACAGTGTTTTAGGAAGCATATAAAGAGACTGAATTTTTAAAGAATGAAAGGAGGGTAGAATAATGCCAAATTTGTCTCTCTGGCCTCCTGGAGGCTTGCAGAAACTTTCACAGTTCATTGTGTTCTCTCTACCTGCACAACTTTTCTTTTATCCAAAGGTTTGAAGACTAAGATTTTTCTTCATCTATTACCCACCTGTGGTTTTCCTCAGGAAGAAAACTTTCCTTAACCTTCATCAAGAAAGCCATAATTTACTAGAAATTAACATCTTATACACAAAGTGGCAAGGTCACTGTAGGATCCAACCTGTGGACTTATCCTGGGTTTGGGGGGAACCAGGACATAAAATTAGTTTAGTATGGGGGAAGATAAAGGCCTCTTGTTTCTAATTGATAGAGCACCCTCAAGCATCTGGATCACCTTGCTTTTATTTACTCGGACACAGGAACAAACAATTAGAGTAGCACAAGATTTGCCTGCCCCCCACCATCCATAGTACGTGTCCAGGTAAACAACCGGTCTCAGCTGTGCTAGCTTTTCTCTGGAGCCTGCAGCGTGTCAGCACGCACCCTTACATGCAGCTGAAGGGGCATAGCTTGCCACCTGTCTCCTTTGTGCTCACAGAGGAAGTCGATTAGTCCCCAATTCTCCTTATCTGGTGTCCCACAGGTCACCTTGTGGTTGTATGGCATGAAGGAAAGGGGAAAGTGTGCCTCCCAAAAACATCTATCAAGCATTAATCTACCAACTAAAATTATCAACTGAAGGAAGCTTTTTTTTTAGTCAAGTGACTTATAAAAAGGATGAAACCTTCTTACCAGTGGCTTCTACTTAAAGAATAAGTTTGGGAACTTATAAAATAAAGAGGTTGGGAACTCTTATTACCAGATATGCATATGTAAAATTGGAAGAAGAAAGAAATTAAGAAGAAAAAAAGTTTGAAGAATTGAAAATTTCTTGTAAAAATTAATTTTTATTCCACATCATCATACTTGTATAAATGCATTACGCCATCTGTCCATGTCACACGTTTCCTGTGACATGGTCCAGGACACACTATACCCAAATCAACACCTTGGTGTTTGCTGCTCTTACCTTCCCTCTCCATTTTCCCTGAAATGACCAGAACACCACACTGAGCTCCCCCTGAAGTAGGACATGAGACTCTCATTCCAGGAAGGTCTTCCCTAGACCTGGAAGAAAGGAGCTAAACACACACAGGTACCAAGAAGCATTGGCCAGGCTTTGCATGTTTCCAGTGCCTTCCCATCATATCACAATCCTTTTGACCATTTCTGTGCACCTGTCCACTCTTCAAGAAGAACAGGAAATAAGCTCTCCTTTTCTCTCAAGTCTTCATGTTTAAAGGCTCTTCTGCCACATAAAACTGATATCAAACAAATCTGCATGCTTCTCCTTTGTTAATCTCTTCTACCTCAGCCATGCAATGGGTGGATAAAATATGTTGGTTTTCCTCTCCAACACCCACTGGAGAAAACACCAGAGCATCTTGCCTCTGCCATTCTGTTTTAAGAAGCCCCCTCTAAGTCTTGAGCCTTACCTTGGGCCAACAGAGAATTAAGGCTCAGTACCACGGGTGCTGTCGGCAAACTGTGCTTTCCTTCCCCCAAGATCCAACATGGCCTTACACTCACAGAGACTTTTCTCCTACTTGGTATCTGACTTCGAAGGTTTCTGCCTTCTGAGCAGGGAAGTTGTTCCAGGAAATAGTTCTAGAGTTAAGACAACATGGTCCAGAGAACACGAGTCCTCTTCTTTGGCCCAGAAGCTGCCGCCTTCCAACTACGTGTGTGGCTCAGGCATTTCTCCAGGCAAGAGGTGCATCTTTATCCTGGGAGGATGTCTCAACATTGGAGACAGTCTAGCAACTCTCTGAGGCCTTGCTGCAACACACGCTACCTTTCCATCTTCCAGGACCTACTGTCCCAGCCCTGTTCAAAGGTGTCATGCACTGCTTCCCAGTGACTTTCAGGAATGGGGTTCTGGGGTGGAGACCATCTCACTCACTTAATCCTATTGCTGGAACTTTACAGCCAACACTGAGAACTTTTGAATTACTCTCTGGCCTGTGCATTGTTACATCCTTCTTGCTCAAAGAAAGGGCAAAATGAACTGTCCAAATGTTATGGAGTGAGTGAGTCTTTCATTAAGATTTTTACCATCCACAACTACAGAACATACTCTTAAGTGAAGTAAGTCAGACCCACATGTGCAAACATTGTATTGTTTGCTTAATGTGAGAACCTGAAAGAGGAAAATGAAATCTGAAGGATACAGCAGATATTGGGAAAAGGGAATGAACTTATTCAAAAGGAAAGAGCTATTGCTTTGAGGAGAAAGACATGACAGGGAGTGAGGGAAAGAGATTTATCTATGTAAGCAGGGTGGTTTTGACAAATGTACTGTGAATTTCTGCTGGTTTATGGAAAGGAACAGATAGTACTTATTTTGTTTTGTCTCCTTTTTTCAATTCTTTGTACTTTTTCTCCTCTTAATTTCTTATACATTTCTTTCTTTTTTCTTCTTCCAATTTTACATGCATATATCCGGTAATATGAATAACTGGTTGGACAGCAACACTATGTATTACAGAAAATACTATGAAATTCGTATTATGTTGTTAAGTGAAATTTTGTATCACTTGTAGTATTTTCTGTTTTAATTCTAATGTATACTCCCTTTAAAAAATAAAAATAAGGCCGGGCATGGTGGCGCATGCCTGTAATCCCAGCACTCGGGAGGCTGAGGCAGGAGGACTGTTGTGAGTTCGGGACCAGCCTGAGCTACAAAGTGAGCTTAAGGCCAGCCTGAACTGCATAGTGAGACCCTGTCTCAAAAAGACAAATAAATAAATAAATAAATAAATAAATAAATAAATAAATAAATAAATAAATAAATAAATAAAAATAAAATGTTGGCTTCTAGTACTACGGTCATCCACTAGGAAAATAATTATTGAATTTTTTATATAATTCAGGTATAAAAAATAAGATAAGTAAGCACCTACACTCTTAATTCACTGATAAGAAATATCTGCTAAAATAATATCTGTAAATATAATGTCATGTGTGCACCTTGTACAATACCAAAACATTATGAAAACAGTTTGCAATGTAGTAATGTATCAAATCTGTATTGTTAAAGTGTCTTAAAACTGTCTGATTGACATTTGTAGTTCAATAAAATAAAAAAAAGAATAAATAAAAATAAAATAAATTAAAATAAATAAAATTGTTAAAAATGAAGATTTTTACCATCCATCATCACAGGGGGGAAAAAATGCTCATTCAGATAATTCATCTTCGTAGACCTACAGGGAGTGATATAGTGACTGTCATCTGGGAGAACACAGCAAGGCGTGTGTCCCCATGTCCTCAGAGACAAGGACACTCCTAGACCTTGGGCTTATGGAGGGCAACTGGAAGATAAGGGTTTTCTGGTCTGCTTTAGACAGAAGGTCTTAGATTTCATCACCTGTTTCAGGATAAAGTAGCAAAGAGAAGACAAGAAAGGTCTTCCTTCTTCTATTCTTCTCTCAAATGCCAATGGGCCATGTTGGGGTAACATGCTCTGAGCCCTTGAAGATCCATGACTTTTCTTTTTTAAAAGTCTTAACAACAACAACAAAAATTCTTTAATGTTAGGGATTCCACAGTTTGAGAGCTAAGAATAAAAACCTCTTCTGCTCTTGGTTGTGAACCTAAGATTAGAACAGATTCCAGATGAACTTGGCTCTTAAAGAAAGACAGGTTGAAAAAGTGAAAACATAAAGTTTAAAGTTCCTTGCAAGCGAACTGGAATCTGATAAACCAACTTTAGCTAGTGAGTAGAAACTGCCTGAGGCACGGGCTGTGTGTGTGTAATGGACACATCTGTGCAAAGAAAGGACTTGAAGGGTGTCTACACGCCAGACCCCAGTGGGGCACTGGGAGGTCGGGGGAGCACTGAAATGGGTGCAAAGGTAGCTCTGACTTCCAATTCTTAAGAATTTTGAACTCTTTACTTCCAAAATTTCTCTGCAGTATTAACTCCAATGTAACAGGGAGGGTGGGGTGGGGCACCAGTGTCACCCAAGCAGCTGTCACGTTCCAACCATACACTTGGTCTCCTCTGACCCTACTTGAGAAAGGCAGGCAGGGAGTAGCAAGGGGCTGCCCCCATGCCTGGCTTCACACGGCTCATTCCTGCCACTACTCCACTGTTCTCTACAGATGAAGTAGGCCTGAGGCCTACTGCAAAGGCAAGTGGAGAGCTTGGAGGCCATCCAGAGACCAACTGGGTTTTAAGTGTGCGCCAAAGACCACCCTACAGCAGAGCAGCACACCGTGGGGCTTGCTAAAACGTCAGATTCCTCTTTCCATTCCTAAATACTAAGTAGCTCTGTGGCTTGCGAGTCACTAAATCTCAGCTATGCAGCAACCAGAAAGGAGCATGTTGTTTACCCTCTGTGGGCTTTCAGTATATCAGAGCAGAGCAGACTGAATGGCAGGTATTCCACCAGGCAGGCTTGGCCCACCCTGCCCTGCTGCCTTTCAAGCACAGATAAGATGGAGAAATGAAACCAGCTTGGTTAAAAAAGTGTTTTGCTTTCCACCATCTGTTTACCATTTTCAAACCATCTGTTCCTCCTCATGAAGTATTTTGGTGATTAAGGCCCCATAGGGTGGCGACTGAAATTGTATTCTTGGCCCAAAATACCAAGATTTAAATCCCAACTTTGCCACTTCCTAGCCGTGATGCCCTGCATGTGTTATTTATCTGTTCTCTGCCTCAGTTTTATCATATACAGTAAGGGTGCCTATTGAGACACTGGCCATATCACCCTAAAGACAATCACAAGAGGACAGAACACCACCCCCTAGAATATGCCTCTTTGGCATTTTGATTATTTCCAGCTGGTTATTTTGACAAAATGCAGGCACAGGAGTACCTTTGAAAAGTTATCCTTTTATACAGACATTTACATCTTTGAAGAAACGTAAGTCTATCAGGGCTGGTGAGAGACTAAGAGCTCAGCCAACTAAGCACCTGCTTAGGTGAGTGCAGGGACCAGGGTTCAGCCCAAGGTACCACCTGGCACACTGGCCCCACTCTGGGGCGCACAGAGCCACCTAGACTGGGCGTGGGGGTGCATGCTTGTAATCCCAGTGCTGGCGAGGTTTAAACAGGAGGATCACTACGAGTCTGAGTTACATAGTGAGACCCTGTACCAAATATATAAAAGGGTCTCTCATTTCTGTGTTCAGGTCAGATCACTAGAGACCCAATCAGTAGAGAAGCCAACAGCTTGAATCTATACCCAGCCTGATGTAGGGTGTGCTCTCCTGCTCAGCTGCTCTTAGCTAGGCTGCTCCCACACCCTCTGTCTTCATTCATGGGTTCCAGCCTATAGGTTTAAGCACCAACTTTGGACACTATACTAGAGACTTTTCCATTTCTTTAGATTTCCTCTCATGTGTGTGGGAGGTGCTGATAACTTGTTATTCTTTGTTCATCTGTATTTAGATGGATGGAGTCTCCATTAAAAAAGGGTAGAAAGAAAATTTGTTTTATTTCCTTACATATCCATTATCATTCTGAGGCTCAATCAATGCAATTTGTGACATTTCAACTAGCACAGACTGTGAGAATTCAAATGGTAATGCACAAATAAGGTTTTAAACAGAGCCTGATGTGTGATATGCTCTCAGGAAGTATGAACTGTCATCTTTATTATTATTATTAGCTTCTCCTCTATTAGCATTTCTTCCATTGGGGAAAGGGGTCATTTGGCCATCATGGGCATAATGCTGAGGGAACTGAACTGTTGCTCTCTCACTTGGCCGCATCGGTCAAGCTCACTTTCTGCCTCTGAGGCTTTGTCCAGGTGCAGGCTCAGTGTGAACTAGTGCAGAACCACATGAGGGAGGATGCAGGAAGGGAAACCCAATCATGTTACTGCAGCCATGCTGACCATCATTCTAAGGTATTCTCTCTTTGGTTAGTGTATCAGTTAGAGTTCACAAGAGGAACAGATGGAACATAGAAGATGTGTGACTAGCTAAAGGATTCCCTAGGTAGGCTTACAGTGGCCACCTATGGGCTCAGGGGAAGAAGAATGGAAAATGACCGCCTGTGCTCCAGAGCACTGGAGCACCTGGAAGGGCACAGGGCTCACTGTGAAGCCAAGGAAAGCCAAGTGGTCTGCAGTGAAAGCCTGAAGGAACTGGAAACCAACATCCTAAGACAAAGGCCAGAGCTCCTCTAAAGAAGAAACAGTGGAGACTTCCTTCCTCTTCCTGTTTCTATTCTGCCCAAGCTATAAGCCTATTGGTATCACTCATATCCTGGAGGGTTTTCCTCTCTCAGCTTGAAATGAGGGAAAGTCAGGAAGGCTTCTATCCTGCAGTAGGATCTACAGTCTCTGAACATATCATAAAAACAATCTTTGGGGCTATATCCTCTAAGCCCCAACACTAGTTTTTAATAAAGAAGTGCATGTTAATACTCCACCAGGCAAAATTAACTGAGGTATCTACTGATACATGGCACAGGGTCCTCAGGGAAGAAACAGCCAAGGCATCACACCCAACTCATCTACCCCACCCCAAGCTTTCTTCTCACATTCCCAAGAGACAAATTCTGAAATCAATTCAGCACAGCCCACTGCAAAGATAAAGAACTGGATTTCCTATGATTTAATGCACGAATCTTGTCTTTTTAAAGGAAGATGACATTAAGGAGTAGTAACTACCAGACCGAAATCTGTTGTTTATATAAAGAGCAACCATTACTTGTCAGAGTTAAAGTACGCCCTAGAAATGAGAACCACTTTAGATAATTATTCTTCTTGCTTTTAAGAGAACTCATGAGGTTCACTGTGCATACTGGGTGAGAAAGCGACTAAAACTGCTGAAGCATGGCCTGTTGCAGCGCACTGTGGAGCAGAACTGTTCCACTACCCTGAGGGGACCAGCTTGGTGAGCTCTGGCAATCTGTAAGGTACTGTCTGCTTGGTAATCAATAAGTACTCATCCTATTGATATAGGGGAATAAATTTTGAACCTGAAAGGTACCTGAGGATGAGTTCATGGTCTCTAAAATCAGAGAATGAATCTTAGGAACAAATGGAGGTTGAGAGCTGAATATTTATTGGGAAAAGAAAGGTTCTGTCCAAGAGAGGGACAGAAGGGGGACCCAACTGGGAAGCTGTTGTTCCCAGGGATTTTTATAGAGTAAAACTATATGGTGAGGTGGGTCTAATGTGGAGAACATGGGAACCCATTTAAAGGGGCATGAGGTGAGACACAACTATGGTCAACCAAGAAGGTTACAAGCACCATTGCTCAAGTAAAATTGATTAAATCCAGGACCAAATGGTGAAACAAGTCACGTAGCAGGTGGGAATGAAGATAGGGCAGGAGTTTATCCAGTAGCCAGTAGCAGCTGGGTTCGTGATCTTTCCGGCTTCCTCAAGGTGATGATCATTCCCAGGGAGATGAGCATATTTGCTCAATCTTTGGTCTTTAGGTCTGGCCCACAGTGGGAGCATCCTTCTCTCTCATAGTTGCAAGATACCTTGTCTTTCATGCTGTCTCCTTGAGGGGCCAGCCCTACCTGAGAGACTATAATATTTCTATCTAATTTAGCTGCCCACAATACTATGATGCCAGGGGCACCCGTGGCCACATGCGATATGTAGGAAAGCTCTCGTGGTCTCTTGCTGCCCATCTCACTTGGAGTAGATAATGCAAATCCTCTTGAGGTTCAGCTCCTAGGCCTAGATATAGGGAGCCAAACACTCAACTGTCTCAGTTAGGCTATGGCTCTCTGTGGCTACACATCACAGAAAGTACAGGACTTGAGAGCTCTAACCGTCCTGGGGTCTGCTGTGTCTCACAGAAGGGCAGCAGGCAGCCTGATCTTGCTTTACTTGGTGCCAGCCTCTTCTCTCTTACCGGCTTTCTGTCCAGCTTCAGGAATTCCAGGCAAATGTCCAGACGCTCAAGTCTGGGTGGGCAATGGAGATGTCCCCTTGTCTTCTTCCTTTTTGCCATCAAGGAAACCCTCCTCAGCCCTCACCCACACTCAGGCTAGAACTCTCCCACAACTACCTCTGAACTAAGCACTGGACATAGAGTTCAGGTACTCAGCACCTCCCCTTGAGCAAAGGACAGAATCACCTTCCCTGACAACAGGATAGCAAGGAAAAAGAGAAACTCCAAAACAAAAGCAGGAGCCTTCTGACAAGAAGTAGCTCACTGAACCTCGAGAAGGTTTGCATTATTTACTCCAGGAAAGGCAGGTAGCCGGGGTCAGGCAGAGTGGAGTCCTACACACACCCTGGGGCCACCAGTGCCCAGATCAGGACAGGATGAACACATCCTAGAATCCCTCCAACTCACCGGGGAATCGATGATACCATGAGTGAAAGTGGGTACTACAGAACCTGTAGGCTCCTGAGGATAATAATAGCACTTGGAAAATAATAAGAAGAATAGCAGCAGATGACATTTTTATGTCCTATTCTCTACATTTGGTATAGGGGTTCAAACTTCATTTTTCCCGTGTCTCTCTCTGTTTCCCAAAGATTATGTCTCTGTGGAGCTGGGGAGAGAGCTTGGCAGTCTAAGTGATAGCCTGGCAAGCTTAAGGACCCGGGTTCAACCCCCAGTACCACATGCCTTACAGGCCCCCAAACCCTGGGTGTACTGTGCTGGCCAAGGAAACTGGGCATGGTGGTTCGTGCCTGTGATCCCAGAGTGGGAAAGGCAGAAGGACCACTATGAGTCCAAGCAAGACCCTGTACCAAATAAATAAATCTTTTTTTTTTGTTTGTTTTGTTTTGTTTTTGAGACAGGGTCTCACTATGCAGTTCAGGTTGGCCTTAAGCTCACTTTGTAGCTCAGGCTGGTCTCGAACTCACAACAATCCTCCTGCCTCAGCCTCCTGAGTGCTGGGATTACAGGCATGCGCCACCATGCCCGGCTTAAATAAATCTTTAAAAAATAAAAATATATATATCTTTGTGTCTTTAGCATCAAGAGAGATTTTCTTCCAAATGATCCTGGAGATTTGGACTTAAACTTTAGGTTCTTATCAAAATACACTGCATTTCCTAGTCAAACTTCCTAAGTTTCCTAGAGAAAATACTTTGGAGTGTCTACTTGATACCTGGTAGTGTTTCCCAGAGGATTTCTCTTTATGCCCTTCATCACTCTCCACAGAACAACTGCAGGGTCGAGACACTACCTTCAAAGACACGCTGTGCGTGGGGGTTGATTAATTGATTGATTGGTTGATTGATTGATTTGGTACAGGGTCTCACTGTGCAACTCAGACTCATAGTCTCAGCCACCCCAGCCCTGTCTCAGCCTGAGACTCCTGTCTTAGCCACCCAGCCCTAGGACTACAGGTGTGCACCATCATGCCTGGCACAGTGCACACCCAGGCTTCCAAGACTGGTACAGTATGTGGTTCTGGGGCTCACACATAGGTCCTTGTGCTTGCCAGCAGGTGCGTAGACCACTGAGCTATCTCCCCAGTCCCTGGGCAGCATTTTGAATCATGTTCTGTTTAAACCAGATAGACGTTTTGTAGCATATTTACTGTCCTACCTGTTAACAAGTTCCGGTTCTTGTTCATCATTATTTATTTTGTCTAATCTTAAAATTTATTTGCAAACTTCTCTTCAGTTTGACAATAGACAACAGATGCATTTCTAGGTCAACAGAACTAGGTTGGGAAAGCCAAATCACTCCTGTGGGGTACCTGTGGACCCAGAACTCAACTTTGGAAGCAAAGTCCCACATGCATCGCTCCCTCCTGAGAGTGGTAGACACACGTGCACGCACATGCACAGAACAAGAAAGGCCAGAGCTGGTGGCACATGTCTGTAATCCGGGGTACTCAGGAGGCCAAGGAGGAGAGTCACACATTTGAGACTAACCTGAGAAATACAGTGAGAGCCTGGGGCAAAATTTTAAAATCAAAAAATTAAAAGACTGGAGACACCGTCTAGTGGTAGAGTGCCTCTGAATTCAGTACCAAGAAACCAAAAACAAAGAAGCAAAAGAGAAAAAGAGAATAAGAAAAACATCCAGATCATTGTCTGGCACAAACATGGAGTTTGAAATGTCAGTTCCTTCCTCCATCTGTCTTTTTCCCCTTGTGGAAAGGAGGAGCAAATTTCCAGTATAGCCAAAGGAGATAAACATTTATGCATAGTTTTCATGTTTAAATATGTCCCCCAGTGCTGTGTGACCCAGGATGAATCCTTTACCTTTCCTGGATCCCATTTTCTCATAGGAAGAAGAGGTTGCCTTTGAATTGCATCTTAAAACTCTATACTCTATGTTCCCATGTTGAGACTCTTAGGAATTCCAGGTCCAAGTTCTGGGGCCAACACCTACCTTTCACTTTCTCTGTGGGCCTCATCTCGTGTCTGACGTGCTGTGCAGTGGCTGCTACCTAAGATTAATGGGAGTTTGTACATCCTCAGGTTGGGGATGTGACAGTGATCGATGGGCATGATCTCCAAAAGACCTGGCAACCAGACCCATGGACACCCCAGCAGTGCAAGACAGATGACAAGGGACTAGAGTGGCAGTGTAGGCCTGACAGCAAATTTGCCAGTGGAAAGACACTGCCTGGCCCTATGATTCACAAAATGTGTGCCTCCTGACCAACCCACGGCTCCTCGGAGGCCCTGCCAGGGGAATTGCAAGGAAATGGCCAGTCCCAGGCCACTCCCCCAGAACATGCTCACATCTGACTCAACTACTCCCTGGGTTATCACAGGGGGAGTCTAAAGACTATAAAAAAAAAAAAAGGAAAATCTTTAAAGCCACAGCATCTCTGCCCAGCAAGTGCAAGTTCTTGAGTTTGATGCTTAGAACAGAAAGAAAGAAGGAAAGGGAAGGAAGGAAGGAAGGAAGGAAGGAAGGAAGGAAGGAAGGAAGGAAGGAAGGAAGGAAGGAAGGAAGGAAAGTAGGAAGGGAAGGAAGGATCAATTAAAGCCACAATATCACCTTACTATCCTCAGAATGATAGCTATGTTCTTATAACTGGCAACTCTGATTTTTTTGTTTGTTTTACTTGAGTTTGCATTTTTGGTTTTTGCAGTACTGAGAGTTGAGCCCAGAGCCCTCATCATGAGCTACATCTCACCTTTTAAAACATTTTTTTGATACAGGGCCTTTCCAAGTTGCCAGGCTGGCCTCAAACTTGCTTGCAGCCCTCCTGATTCTGCCTCTGAGAGTGCTGAGATCACAGGTGTGCACCTGTCTGACTGGTTCTGCCTTTAGTAAGTTGCCTTAAGAAAATAGTTCTCACGAAATGAAACCATATGATTCCTCCAAAGAAAGAAAGAAAGAAAGAAAGAAAGAAAGAAAGAAAGAAAGAAAGAAAGAAAGAAAGAAAGAAAGAAAGGAGGAAAGAAAGAATAATTATGGATTTATGGATGGTTCAAAGATGTGCTTTATAAGAGAAAATGCTGAAAACTACCTCAAGAAAAAGACATGGGTAAATAAATTTTCTTTTCCCATAACTTGAATATTGTCAACTATGCAACTCTACAGATAAAAATTACTTAAATGGAGAACATTTTCATAGTGCATTGCTATGTAAAACACTCGTGTGTATTTGTTCTGCATCTGTGTCTCTGTCGGTGGCATTAGAGGGTCCTTCTGAGAAGCTCTTACAGGGGCACCACTGTGCCATCATGGTCCCAAATGCCCTAGGGCACTTTGAGATCACAGCAGCCCTCTCTCCTGCATGGCGTGACCCACTGCCACTGCAAGAATAAACATGTCCATCGGGCCGGGGAGATGGCTCAGTACAGTAAGTGTTTACCTGGCAAGTTCAAGGGCCTGAGTTTAATCCCTGGTTCCACCAAAAAGAAAGAAAGAAGCACATGTCCATGCCATTCTGAATAGGTTCTTGGCAAAAACAGGCGGTCCTGAGCCACAAATGCCTCTGACACTGAGGCAGCTGCTCCCTGGGTCCTGGTGCTGGGTCCGTACTCTTAGATGGTTTCCTTTATTTCCTTTAAGCACTATAGAACCTTCCATTCTGCTTTCTGTTCTCATTTTTCCTCATTACACACACGCGCGCGCACGCACACACACACACACACACACACACCTCACTATTTCTTGATTTATTACAATAAACACTTTTTATACCACAAATGGAGGAAAATTGATAATGGATTGTGTCTTGGGGTTAGGAAGGTATGAAGAATTGAATAATGGACACCCCCAACACACCCTTGCCAATGTCCTAGGAGCCACGTGCTTTCCCACGTGCCAAAAGAACATCGGCAACGGCAGGCAAAATGTGAGTGGAGCCTACACTGGCTTCCCCAGAGAGACCCAGCATCAGCCCATGCTCCTTGTAATAGGGCAGCAAAAGGAAGCCAGTCAGGAGCAGGGACTGTGGCTGCGGGAGCAGAGACTGGTGTGCCAGTTCTTGAAGACTGAAGGGAGCAAAGGCCACAAAATGCTGGCAGCTCCTTAGGGATGAGTTCCAAGGAATGGCAGTAGGTGAAAAGGTTATGAAGTCCAGTTCTCTCCTGGAGTCTGCAGGAGCAATCGCGCCCTGCCACCATCTTGGATCTAGTCCCATAGGACTCATTTCAGATTTCTGACCTCCAGAATGGTAAGGCAATAAATCTGAAC
The DNA here is from genome assembly GCA_004027165.1 of Ctenomys sociabilis. Lineage (NCBI taxonomy): Eukaryota > Metazoa > Chordata > Mammalia > Rodentia > Ctenomyidae > Ctenomys > Ctenomys sociabilis. The sequence goes on from PVKA01016462.1 coordinate 29,700, forward strand.
TTTTGAAATTTGGGGTACTTTGTCACAGCAGCAATGGAAGGCGAATGTGTGAAAGGGGGATACTGTTTATGCTAGCAGCAGCTGATTTGGCTCAGTGTTTAAAAATTTCATATTGATATTCGTTATCTTTGCTCAAGTGTACACATAAAACTTTTGGAACAAAACAATTATTATTTCCATAGAGAAAGCTGTGGCGAAACACTTTGTGAAGATGCTGCAAGAGAGAGAGTCTAGGATCAGCGTCTGCTGCTTAGGGAGGGTGAAGAGGTCAAACAAGAGACTGGTGTGAACCTGCGGTGTCTCTAACATCCAGTATCAAAGAACTCTTGAAGTAATTGTACGCTGATTTCTGCTGGTATATTGAAAGGAGCAGTTAATGATTAATTTTTTTCTTTTTTTTTTCCAATTTTGTATGTTAATATCTAGTAATCTAAGCAACTAATTCGAAAATAATATTAGGTAATACGTCAACCATTGTCAAATTAATATTATTTTATTTACTGAGATTCTGCATTGTCTCTAATTGTTTTCTTTTTCTTTAACCATTTTGTATTCTCTTTTAAAAAATAAAAAGGAAGGTTAAAACACTACTCAGAGTCATCAGGCTTCGCTACAAATAAACTGAGAAAAAAATTTAGAAGTAAATGGGTTTAAGTAGACTTTTTAAAGTCTAACAACAATTACAATAACAACAACTCAGAAAGAAAGAAATGCAGCAAAAGAAAAAAGATAGGTAGCAAGATATGGGGAGATAGATCTTTCTCCAAAGGACAGGAGATCAAGAGATGGAGCGAGGAGGGGGGAGGGGAGCGACGGGGGATGCAGACGGGAATAAGGGGTTCGATGCACCTGTGCCAGCTCCGCACAAGGGATGTAAATATCATGTACTGCACACATAAACTACTAAAAAAATCCAAACTAAGAGAAAAATCAACACATTGCGTGAAAGCAAATCCTCAGATCTAAAATAATAAAGAGCGTTTCTTCTTTCTCGGCTTAGTATGGATGAGATTTCCCCCCAGCAGAACTGAGGCCAACTGCCTAGCCTGAGCAGACTCAGGATACCAGGAGAAGTAAATGGGCATAGGCAGAATTTTTAAAACTTAACAATACCTTCTTACGATACCTTCCCCTGGTAGGCTCTTTATGCCTGGAAATCCCACCCAGGCTCTCTTGAGAAACAGCCCCTTCCACTGACTTCTCCTAATCTGTTTTATTTTCTTCCAAAATACACCATCCCCATTCTAAAGACATCTGTCATAGATACTTCATTTTGTCACTGTCATAAAGAAAGGCAGAAGAAGGCATTTCTAGGACCACCCATGTCCATATCATTTTAAATCTTCTATTGGCCACGTTAAAAATTAAATTAATTTCAATAACATTTTATTTAACTCAGTATTACCAAAATATTCCGACACATAATCAAAATGTAAAGCCCATTTATGATATGCAGTGACTCACCAACTTACAGACATGCCAGTAGCAAACTCCTACAGGTACCAACAGACCTTTCTTCTCACACATTCACAGATGCAAACAAATCTCAGAAGAAGCTCATGTGTCTGCTTGCATTTTACATTCTTTACGTGATCCTAAATCTTTAGGGTTCAATGTATGTTTTGATCTAAACCACATCTCAATTAGTATGGGGCACTTTCAAACTGCGCAGTTGCTCCATCTGCCTAGTAGCTCCTGTATTAGGCAGTGCAGCTCCAGAGGAAACGAAATTAAAGAGATTGTATTGGTCTGCTGTTTGTCGCTGTAGCAGTATACTTGAAGCTGGGTACTATGTAAAGAAGTTGCTTAGCTCTGAGTTCCACGGGTGCAAAAGCATCGGCTTGGCTCTGGGGAGGACCCCAGGGTCCCTGGATTACAATGGTGGGCACACAAGGACAGATCATGTGACAGGACAGGGCGTCAAGCAACAGGCAGTGCCAGACTTACTCTTACAGCAGCCTCTTTTATGGGGACCAACTCTATTTCCCGCAAAAGCACATACATTAACCCATTCCGAAACCAGTGCCCTCAGCGACCTGACCAGCGCCCACTTGGCCTCGCTTCTCAAAGCTCCTACCACTCCCAGTGCCGCCACACTGGTGCCTCCAGCCCTTGAACTCTGGGGGGCACCACATCCAGACCACATCAGGGACCTGGTGACCACGCCAGCAAGTAATTCTAATGTAGATCCTGGTTCTAAAGAAAGAGTTACAAAAGCCCTTCTGATGTCCTTGTTCTCACTAGAAAGCAGATGAAATGTATTAATTTGTTTGGTTCAGTGCCAACATCAAGAATAAAACGCACAAACTCCAAAATTCTTTTACTACCTTCAAACATAGACACAATGCACATGGAAAAATAACTATCTGCCTCAGAAATTCTGTTTTTCTTGTCTCTTTTTTTTTTTCATGTGTTTGGTACAGGGTCTCACTAAGCAGCTTGGACTCCCAGTGACCCTGCTGTGTCAGCCCCCCTTCCCCAGCGCCGAGATTGCAGGCGTGCACCACCATGCTGGGACTCAGTGAGCAGGTCAGCCCAGCCTGCAATAAAGTAGCACGCAGTGCCAGGGGCCAAACCCTGCACCCTGTGCTTGCCTAAGCAGGAACTTAGTCCACTCATCTATCTCGCCCGCTCTAGGGCTGCTTTTTGTCTGCCAAAGATCTTAACATTTATGATGAGGTTACACTGGCCTCTTATTTCCTCTTTTGTATTTAATACTGTGAAACCTGTCTCTGGTTTTGGTCTGCACACTCTGAGATTCTTCCTCCTCTCCCACCTACATAAGTACTTCTACAGCCCATGTTCGCTTCCCTCAGCTACTTCCTTCAGTTCCTTTGACGCTGAAAAGTTATCACGGTAGCACACACACTGCACACATGCACCCGGTGACAGATACGTGCAAACAAACACATAGGAATATCGCACCTAAGCTCCCCAGTCCTCCAGATTGCCCCTGAAGGCTCATGGTAGTCCCCGCAGTCACCCCCATCTTTGTAACCTGACAATACCTAGTTTGACTTCTTAAGTTTGAGCCAACTGAAGTGAAGAAAGCCACTGGCACATTGTTGTTTTTGTTCAATTTTATTCATTCTTTAAAATTAGCATGTTTTAAAAATTATCTATTTAGTTAATTATTTGGACAGGGTCTTGCTATGCAGCTTGGACTCATAGTGCTCCTCCTGTTTCAGCCTCCCCAGCACAGGGGAGCACCACCATGCACACCACCACATTCGGTTTTGGGATGGGGACCTGGGCCCCCACGGCATGCAGTACCAGGGATTGAGAGTGGGTATTTGGGCTCGCCAGCCAGGCGCTCAGACCACCAAGCTATCTCCCTAGCCCCTAAATTTACTACATTTTTACAATACATAACTATTCACTGCGGGAACTGGTACACATACACAGCATATTTTAATTCCTTCATCTCCTTGCACTCTCTTCCCTCCCTTTTTTTAAACAACAAATTTTTTTGATCTACAAAATAGCTTCAAGAATGTAGAGTCTTGTGCTTTTATTTTTTAACTTCCCAGATGTACATTGATTGAAGACTCTTTTACGCCGCTACTTGGTTTATTTTGTTAAACTTATCTGTGATTAGTGGCAGCTGGATTTTTAAAAATATGTGATTCTACAAAGATAGTTTTATTACTAGGAAGCCATGACTTCCTCCTTTAATCAAATGCTTAGACTTACTAACCCTGCTTCATACATATATTGGAAGTATAGTAAGCTCCATCTCAGAGCTTGGAATTGCTAACTTTTCAGTTTTGAGCATGACATTTTGATCGTCTGCTTGTCTAATTGAAGAGCATGGATGGAGTTCAAATTAGCCCAGGTAAGAACAGTCATAGATGCAAAAATCTAGGGCAAAGCTGTGAGGTCTGAGACACAACTGACTCCTCCAGGTGTTAAGTGAAGAAACAAAGAGATAAACTCACACTGTAATAGCAAATATTTACCTAAAAGCTAAGGGGAGCTGTGAAAACCTGAAGTCTGGTAGGTACCCCTGACCCCTGTCTATATCCTGCACTTTTGGAACTGCTGTAGGGGTGTGGTGTGTAGGGCAGCTCCCAGGAACCAGAGGAGAAAGGCAGCAGCCCCGAGTCTATCTGGCCTGTCCAGAAATTCTCCAGAGTCCTCATCAATCTCCTTAGAAATTTGTTTTCAGTACTATACTGGAGATTGAACTCAGGTCTTCATGCTGAGCTCCATTCCAGCCTTTTTTTTTATTTTTTATTTTGACATAGGACCTTAAATTTGGTTGAGCTCAAATTTGCAATCTTCTTGCCTTAGCCTCCCAAATGCTTAGGTTAAGGGTATCTTTCACTACCAGTGGCCGTTGCTGACATGTATATTAAACTATGTGTATAGTGTCAGTTTATATTTCTGAAACAAAATGTATTCATGGCCAACACTGTAGCTCTGTTTAGTTCTGTTTACTGGGCACTTGCCTCCCTCAGCCCATGACTGTGTGGGGCACAGAGTAGGGAGCAATGGAGGTGATGTCTAGGACACAGGCATTGTCTGGCGTCACACACACCATTTTAAAAAATGCATAGCTTTCTGTCCTTTATAATGAGACCACATAATTCAGCACAAAGGGAATGTGTAAAAAAAAAAAAAAATACTCCAATTGCACAATGCGAACCAACAGTAAAGGTTAGTCAGGCTTTTTAGATAATACCTGCTAGAAACCAGCTAATAGAGAGGAGATGAATAAAGATAAAAGCTTTCCTACCTGTGACAATTTCCACAAGTAGAACTAGACACTCTTTTGTTCAGAAGCCATGCTTGGTTTTGAAGGTGCAATGCAGTTCAGAGTGGGTTAGTGACTCGCTGTGTCTCTCTGTCTTGGGAAGGACTCCTGTTAGTGATGAACAACCAGCAGTGATGAGAGTCCCGGAGCACAGAGAGGAACTAGCCACCTACCTATTAAGATTTCAAGAAAACATTAGTAAGGCTTGGGATTCCCCAGCCCTTGGCCCTGAAACTCCAGAATCCCTTTGTTGTAGCCAGTCTCTGGCATAAAGGTTGAATTTAACAAAACTCCAGAGGCCCTCCTAACCTTAAATGTCCTCCAAGAAATGTCCCTCTTTAGATGTCCACAGGTGCTTTGTAGTCTCAAATGCTGGGAACTTCCAAGTCACACCCACCCTGGGATTCACTTCTCAAGATCAACATCAGAATTATAAAACCTTCTTGTGTCCTCCAGAGCAACTCAGCACTGAGATCTGAGCTAAACCTTAAAGAACAACTGAATCACTATAGCTTTCAAAAGGAGGGTTTGTTTGTTCATTTGTTCATTTGTTTTTAAAGAGAACCAGTGAAATAAACCAGACACACATGTGCATATATCATATAGTCTCCCCAGTATAAGAAATTGTAAGAAGAAATACAAATAGAAAGGTATAACAACAACTAAAAAGAATTTAGTCAGATAGTGTAAACTGAACTGTATATGTTGCAGGGTAATAATCAGCTTCTCTTCTGGATGTTAACAACCTAAGTTTTCAGATCAAAAGTTGGAGAAATGGAAAGGCTGCAAGGTCAGCCAACATTTGGCCATAGCCCTTGAAGGTCAGTAAAGACTCAGAACATAGGAAAACCTGTACTGTAACATCATGGAACTCAACTGTGCCCCAAATTTTCTAACCGAGGAGATTATGGAGCCACAGAGGAATGTGATCGATGATCTATAGTGTGCCTAAGGAGAGTCACAAGGAGAGAAAAACTTTCTCTCAGGCTTTCACAGAGAGCAAGCCGGTCAAGCAATGGCTGTGACTCATCCACATGGCTGACACTGACAAAGGAGGTACAGGATTACGGGATAAACCCTGAGGGGACTTGACTGACCTCATCAGATACAAAAGATACATTTTTTTGTCATGTAGGTCTTGTTTTACCTCTGTGTTAACCATCCAACAGAAAAGTATTAAAAAAAGGTATATAAAATAAGGCCATAATAATAAGTTGAGCTATAAATGGTTCTAGCCAACAACTTCTTTGGATAACCCACTATTATTGTGGACTAGTGGACTGTGTTGGATTGGTTCTCTGAGTTCAAGCACCTTTAGTGGTTGGGTGACAATAGAATACCCATCTTGATAGGACTATACAAAAAAAAGGGGGATACAAAGGAAAAACCATTCTGTGTTTGTATAAATAGTACAGTTAGGATAAATATGCAGTACTTTTGTGTAATTCTACGAGAAGAAAGATTTGCACTAATAGTGTTTGGACAGGATATCCTCTCTGCTTCTTGTACTATGGATAACCACTAAGAAAATAACAATGTAAAAAGTATTAATTATTGAAACTGTACTATAAATCAGCTTTAAAAATAAAGATAGGTATACAGCTACATTCTGTTAATTCTTTGATTAAAGGCATCTCTTTAATAGTGTTTGTAAATAGAATATCATGTATGCACCTTGTACAACAAAGAAACCACTATGAAATCAATATGAAATTTATTAATTATTGAATCTGGTCTACTAATATGATTTGAAACTATCTCATTGCTATTTGTTCTTCAATAAAATAAATAAATAATATAAATAAATAAAGAGAACCTGTCAGATTCCTAGCACCACAAGCTATGCCTGCTCCACCCCCGAGCACACTGAGCTAGCCCTGGAGTCAGAGCACAGTGGTGCATGCCTGTAATCCCAGTGCTGAGGGGGCTGAAAACAGGAGGATCACTACAAGTTCAAGCTGCATATTGAGACAAGAGATAACCTTGCTATCATAAGTAAACTGGCGGTCATTTCCCTGAATTCTGTTCCATATTGAAATCATCTTCCTACTTTCTGTTTGCTTTGTGTCTGCTACTACAGGCATGACTTTTATGTACAAGATGAGACTAATTGCAGACTGAGACAAGAAAGTATTACTCTTTTCTTCCCCTCCCTGGTGGAATTTATACCAAGCCCTGAGTGTGTCTGAACTAAGTATGTTGGAGTGGTGGCTGACCTGCCCATCGGTGCAATCCTTCTGGGTTTCAGCTAGCAACTTCCACACACTTTCTCTTTACAAAATGAACAACTTTGGTTTGGTGAAGGGTGAAATTCTGAATACCGAAGAGTGAAAGGACGCTGTTATAGAAGGTCTCCTAACCTTAATTATCTTCAGCTCTAGTCCTACTTGGTCACTCAACAGTGACTTATTCAGAGAGAGCTGCATCTGCCAATGATGGTGGGGTTTGGGAGTTTTATTCAAAAGCCACCCCTGAATAGCATACCCATGAATAACGTATTCTGTCGTTAGTATATCCACAGTTTTACTAATGTAACAGCACACAAGTTATTAGGACAATCTCAGGTAACTCAACTGCCTGCCACCAAGTCACTAAGGCAAACATGCATGTCTTTACAGAAGGAAAAAGAATTATTCCCTAGAGAAAGAAGTTGAATGACAGACACACGGTTAATTTTTTTTCAGGAACCTGGGTCTATTAAACTTGCTTTTAGCAAAGCAAGAAAATATGGACATCATCCAACCTCCCTGTATCTCCTTATCTTTAGCCCTCTGCCTGTTTTCCAGGTGTCCTCGGTCACTTTATCCTCTAACCCTTTCTTTGCACATGCCCAAGGTAAGGACAATATTTGGTGGACACACTTTGGGCTGGCAGAGGAGCCCAGAATTTATCTGAAATAGAGGCTGAGATGAAAAATGGTATTCAAGTTCCTGAAAGGAGCATTGAGATGCCGACCAAGTGGCAGTTAATAGAAGTTTATTTGTCACTTGTGAATCTCTGAGGGGCCAAGCACAGTAAGGACCAGGGACACCCAAGGAGCCAGGTGAAGAAAAGGCAAGTCAGGCGAGTGCAGGCCATCAGCACCAGGGCAGAACCGGCAGCCACCAGCAGACTGCATAGAGCAGAAAGCTAAGAAGATTCGGAGAGTGCCAGGTTCTGAGCTACTGTAGGAGGGGCAGAACAGCCTCATCCTGGAACCTGAATGGGCAAAATAATTAATGAAAAGAAAGAAAGATTCAAAATGGCTATTAACACCTGACTTCACCAGATCAAACCAAACGCCCAAACTTATTCTGCACCTCAGAAAAATAGTCACACCTTTTGAGAGTAGATTTTGAGATCATAGCACAATTCCAGTAACTTAACAGTGATACCAAATAAAGCTAAAACTCTCTTGCAAAGATAGCTTATAAATAAATAAAACCAATTGGTTTGTAGTTATGAAGACCTAAGGAATAATGCTTCAAACAATTGACCTAATAATTTTTTTACCAAAGTCCTAAATAAAAGAATCATGGAGAGGAGATGATAGCAAAAGCGTGCCTCTGGCCTAATCTGTTAATGAAATACATACATATGCACACACACAAAGCATGGTACTGTCCCATGGTAACTCATCTAGTAACCAAATACAGCTCCCACCAAGATATTAATAGCACAGTGAGGACACTTCTACTTGCATTTTCAAATAGCTTCAAAGTGAAAATTTGGGGCAGGGCTAAAAGAAGTCTGAGTTAGTGGCTTCTCTGTGCCCAACATATGGCCAAAAGCTACTTAAGGACAATTCTAGCATAAGCTAGGCAAAGGAGAATCTTGCATCTAGGCCAAAAGTCTAACCCCTCTGATGCTCAAAGTTTGTAACTTATAGTTGATACCAGAGTAAAATGTTTTGTGCTCTTTTGAGGACATCACAATGCAGGTAAAACTGGTTACTTACAATGAGTAGTATCCAACGTGTGCAAGTGCTTTGGGTACAAAATCTAAATGTCAGTGATGAATCATGGAGCCATGTGCTGCTCATCTTGGTCTCCAGAATCACCCTGACACGAGGGAATTAAAACCTGGTTTCTTCTCCCTAGCTCTGTGTCCTTACATGGACAACTTAAACTTTTTAAGACTTAAGTTACTTCTCTATAAAGCAGGGCCAACTATGGTAGATCATCATAAGTGTGTGTGTGTGTGCGTGCGTGCATGTGCGCATGCACATGCATGTGAATGAAATAATGCACATGTATTTATCCACACAGTGCTTGACACTTAGGAGGCACTCCGTAGGTTGGCACATATAACCATGAGAAATTTGGGGAAAGCAGAAAAAACACAAAGAAAAAAGTTTTAAATCCTGTTGTCCTGTTGACCATAGATAGAACTCAACATGCTTTAATATGCAAATAAGCCCTTTTTTCTTTTGGGTATATATATATATATATATATATATATATATATATATATATATATATATTTTTTTTTTTTTTTTTTTTTTTTTTTTTTTTTTTTTTTTTTTTTTTTTTTTTTTTTTTTTTTTTTTTTTTAGGAACCGGGGATTGAACTCAGGCTCCTGCGCTTGCCAGGGAAGCACTCATTCCACTGAGTCATCTCTCCAGCCCCAAAGTTTTTTTGTTTTTGTTTTTTTTGTTTGTCTGTTTTTTGGTGGGACTTGGCATTGAACTCAGGCCTTTGCACTTGCCAGGCAAGCGCTTATTGTACTGAGCTATCTCCCTGGCCCCCTGGATATTTGTATTTGTTGTTATTTTATTTTATTGAGAGACAAATATCAATGAGACAGTTTTGAAACTGATTAATAGGAAAGTTTCAATAATTAATACAAGAGACAGTTCTCAGCAGTCCCAGGTCCCATCCCGCAGCCCAAGTCCCAGAGCAGCTCGGCCTGTGAGTGAGAGCCCCAGAGGTCAGTGCTATACAAAATGACAAAGACAAGGAGAAAAATGCAATCTTAGGCCTCAAGTCCACCAGTAAGTGCAGAGGACACTAGCTCAGCTGAAATGAATGAATTAGCAGATACAGAAGCAAGGGAACAACACCAGAAAGGTATAGAAGAACTCAGAGGAGTATTAATTCCTGAAATAAAAAAAGAAATATCTGAATACATAGCACCTGAAATAAAGAATCAAATGCAGAAACATCAGAGGGAAAAACCAATGCTCACCCAGAACAAGTGCAGAGAGCACAATTCCAGCTGAAACATATGAATTAAGTCCAAAGCAAAGAAACAGCAGCAGAAAGGTCATGAAGAACTCAAAGCAGAAAAAATTTCTGAAATCAAAAAATAATTCTTTGAAAAAAAAAGAATTCTTTGTAATCATAACATCTGAAATACAGAAATAAATCTGGAAATATACAGAGGAAACCGAAATTAGAAGAAACTTTGCAGAAAAGGGTTAATGACTACCTCTAAAGAAGACATGAATAAAAAAAATAGAGGAGATCAGAAATATGATGGATTCTTTGAATGAGCAAACACAGAAAAAAATAGAACACATAAAACAGAGTAAAACAGATATAGAAGAACTAAAAATATCAATCACGAGCCTACAAAACCATTTGAGTGAAAGCAAAGCCAGAGTTTCAGATCATGAAGATGCCGGTATGGCTAGTGAAAAGGTGAGAAAGGATCTCTTAAAAACAACAAGAATTCGAAAACAAAAATAATCCATCACCTGCAAGATGACACCAGGATGAACAATGTGAGATTAATTGGTATCAATGAGAATGAAGGAGTCAATACAAATGACATAAAAAGAATTTGGGGAGACGTAATCGCAGAAAACTTCCCAAATGTGAGGAAACAATCCAACATTCAACTGAAGCATACAGAACACAAAATAACTTCAACCCAAGTAAAAACACACCGAAACATATAATAGTCAAGATCCAAGAAATCCAACACAAAAAATATATATATATACTGAAAGCTGCTAGAGAGAAGAAGCAGATCACATGCAAAGGAAAACCCATCAGAATTACAGCTGACTTCTCTACACAAACCATGAAGGCAAGGAGAGCATGGGGAAGAGAACTTCAAGTCTTCTATGAAAACAAATTCCAGCCCAGACTATTATACCCTGAAAAACTCTCTTTCAAGCTTGATGGAGAAGTGAAATACTTTCATGACAAAGAAAAACTAAAGAATTTCATGATGACAAAGTCATCCCTACACAGGCTGCTGAAAGATGTTCTAGAGAGAGACCACAATGACCAGAACACCAAGAATGAGAATGGAAGGAACCCACTAAACAGGACAGACAATTAAACACAGGATACAAAAGAATAAACAACAGCAGGCAAATATCATGACAAACATAAGTCAGCACATTTCAATTATAACCATCAATGTAAATGGACTCAATTCACCAATTAAGAGAAATAGACTGGCACAGTGGATTAGGAAACAAAATCCAATAATATGCTGTATACAAGAAACTTAATTCAAAAGGACATTCATAGGCTAAAAGTCAAAGGGTGGAAAGCAGGACACATGCCCCAGCACCTCAGAAAAAACAGGAGTAGCAATTCTGTTCTCAGACAGTCTCAACTTCAAACCAAGAATGATGAAACGACACAAAGAAGGCCACTATATGTTACTCAGGGGAAAAATTCAAGAGGAACAGGTAACACTCATAAATATGTATGCAACAAACACAGGAGCACCCAACTATGTCAGACAAATCTTAATGGACATGAAAAACATAATATTTAAGACCACAATCTTAACAAGAGACCTTCACACCCCCTTATCTCAAAAAAAGATAGATCAACCAGACAAAAAATTAGGAAGGAAGTAGCAGAACTGAACCAGAGTTTGGAACAAATGGACCTGGTGGACATATACAGAGTGTTCCACCCAACCACAGCTGAATACACATTTTTTTCAGCTGCACACGGGTTATTTTTCAAAATAGACCACATACTAGTCCAGAGATCATGCCTACATATAAGTAAGAAAATAGAAATTATCTCATGCATATTATCAGACCACAGTGCAATGAAACTGGAACTCAATGACAAAAGAAACTAGAAAAACCCGCTAAATTCATAGAAGTTAAACAACACCCTACTCAGCAATCAATGAGTCACAGAAGGAATTCAACAAGAAATTCAACAATATCTACAATTCAATGAAAATTCAAGCACAACTTACCAGAATTTATGGGATGCGATGAAAGCAGTTCTTACAGGGAAAATCATAGTTATGAACTCACACATTAGGAAAACTGAACAGGAACAAATAAACACCCTAATGTTGCACCTCCAAGAACTAGAAAAAGAAGAGCAAACCAAACCCAAAGTGCAAAGAGGGGAAGAAAAAAAGATTAGAGCAGAAATTAATTCAATTGAGATGGAGAAAACAGTTCAAAGAATCACAAATCAAAAAGTTGGCTCTTTAAAAAACTAAATAAAGTTGATAAGTCTCTAGCCAACTTCATCAAAAAGAGGGAAGAGAAAATTCAAGTATATGCAATAAGAGATGAAAAGGGTGAAATCACTACAGACCCAACAGAAATTCAGAAGATCATTAATAGTTACTTCGAGAATCTTTACGCTCACAGAATAGAAGACACAGAAGAAATGGACAGATTCCTCGAAAGATACAAATTACCAAGACTGAACCAAGAAAATGTAACAACTCTCAATAAGCCAATAACAGCCAATGAAGTATGAAATGTAATAAAAAGCCTACCGACAAAGAAAAGTCCAGGTCCTGATGGATCCACAGCTGAATTCTACAAGAAATTTATAGAAGATATAATCCCTACATTCCTCAAACTCTTCAGTGAAATTGAAAAGGAAGCAGTCCTCCCAAAAACATTTCTGGAAACAAGTATTATACTGATTCCAAAACCAGGGAAAGACATAACCAAAAAGGAGAACTACAGGCCAACCTCCCTCATGAACATAGATGCGAAAATACTCAACAAAATCCTGACAAATAATACAGCGCATCATCAAGAAGATCATACACCATGACCAGGTAGGATTCATCCCAGGGATGCAAGGATGGTTCAATATTCGAAAATCTATAAATGTAGTACACTATATTAATACACTGAAATCTAAAAAACCACATGATCATCTCAATTGATGCAGAGAAAGCTTTTAACAAATTCTAACACTCATTCACGTTCAAAGTCCTACAGAAAATTGGAATAGATGGACTCTACCTTAACTTGATAAAAGCCATCTGTGGAAACCCAAAAGCTAATATAATCCTAAATGGGGAAAAACTGAAATATTTTACTCTTGAATCAGGTACAAGACAAGGATGTCGTCTGTCACCCCTCCTATTCAATTTAGTTTTGGAATCATTAGCAACAGCCATAAGAAAGGAGGGAGAAATAAAAGGAATAAAAATAGGTAAAGAAGTCAAATTATCACTATTTGTAGATGACATGATACTTTACTTGGAAGACCCCAAAAATTCCACCAAGAAACTACTAGAACTGATAGGGAAATTCAGTAACATCTCAGGATACAACGTCAATACTCAAAAGTCAATAGCATTCCTCTACACAGATAACAAACACACTGAATGAGAAACAATACCTTTTACAATAGCACCGCGGAAAATGAAATACCTTGGAATTCACTTAACCAAGGAAGTCAAAGATCTTTTCACAGAAAATTACAACACCCTAAGAAAAGAGATCATAGAGCATTTCAGAAAATGGAAAGATACTCCATGCTCCTGGTTAGGAAGAACCAACATCGTGAAGATGACCATACTCCCAAAATTGCTGTACAGACTTAATGCAGTCCCTATCAACTGCCATCAACATACCTCCCAGACCTAGAGAAATCATTCCTAAAATTTATTTGGAACCACTTCAACTGAGAATAGCAAAGGCAATCTTGGTCAATAAATACAAGGCAGGAGGCATCACAATTCCTGACTTGAAATTATACTACCAAGCCACTGTGATAAAATTAACATGGTATTGGCAACAAAATAGACCTGGATCAATGGAATAGATTAGAAGATGCAGAGGCATCTATAATCACACTCAGCCATCTGATCTTCAACAAAGGGCCTAAATAAGCTTACTGGAAGAAAGATAGCCTCTTTAACAAATGGTGCTGGAAAAACTGGCTTTCCACATGCCAAAAACTAAAACTTGACCCAGCTCTTTCACCATGTACTAAGCTAAGGTCAAATGGATTAAAGATCTAAACATTAAAACAGAAACATTGAATCTCCTGGAAGAGAAAGTAGGAGGAACTCTTGAAGACATAGGGGTAGGTAAAGAGTTCATGAACAAACATATATTTGCACGGGAAACACTTGAAAGAATCAACACCTGGGAACAACTCTTCTTGAGGAGCTTCTGCACGTCAAAAGAAATTGTTAATAAAGTGAAAAGACAACACACAAATTTTGAAGACATCCTAACTAATAAGGAATCAGCAAAGGCCTGCTGTCTAGAATATATAAAGAACTAAGATATAATAGGACCCTCAAATTTAAAAACCCAATTTAGAAATGGGCATCTGAGATGAATACACACTTCTCAGAGGATGAAATTAAAGAAGCGAAAAAAATAAATAAAAAAATGTTCCACATCAGTAGCCATCCATGAAATGCAAATAAAAACAACACTGGGATACCATCTCACTCCAGAAAGAATGGCTATTATAAGAAAATCAACCAACAACAAATGTTGGAGAGGTTGTGGGGATGTAGACTGGTACAACCATTGTGGAGATCAATGTGGAGACTCCCAAAAGAGTAGGACTGGAATTCCCTTTCAAGCCGGCTATCCTCCACTGGGAATTTTCCCAGAGGAAATGAAAACATTATATCATAGTGATATATGTGTGCCTGTGTTTATAGCAGCACAATTTGTGATAGCAAAATCTTGGAAACAACCAAGATGTCCGTCATATGAGGAACGGTTGAAAAAGATGTGATATTTCTATATAATGGAGTATTACTCAGCTATTAAGAATAAGCTTGAAGCATTTATATTGAAATGGATGCCACTTGAACATACACTTGTAAGTGAAATGAACCAGACACACATGTGCAAATATTGTATAGTCCTCTTAGTATAAGAAGTGAAAAGAAGAAATACAAGTAGAAATGTACAACAACAACTAAAAACAATTGAGTTAGATAAGGCAAAGTGAACAGCATATGCTGCAGGTTTCTAATCAACTTTTCTTCTGGATGGTTAACAACCTAAGTGCTCAGATCAAAATTGGAGAAATAGAAGAGCCATAGGGCCAGTCCACATTTTGGCCCTAGCCTTTCAAGGTCAGCGAAGATTCAGGACATAGTGAACCTGTACTGTAACATCATGAAACTCAGTTGTGCCCCAAACTTTCTGATCAAGGAGATTATGGAGCCACAGAGGAAAGAGATAGAAGTTCTATCGTGTGCCTGGGGAGAGCCGCATGGAGAGAAAACTTTCTCTCAGGATCTCATGGAGAGCAACTGGTCAGGCATTGGCCATGACTCTTCTGCATGGATGACACAGACAAAGGATCTATAGAGTAAGTTACAGGATGATAAGATAAACACTGAGGGGACTTCACTGACCTCATAAAAAGCAAAAGCTACATCTTTTGGTATATAGGTCTTGATCTATCTTGGTCTTAACCATCCAGCAGAAAAGTATAAAAATGAGGTATATAACATGGGGCCATAATAATAAGTTGAGCTGTAAATGGCTACAGTCAACAACTTTTTCAGATAATTCACTATTATTGTGGAATGCTGCACTGTGTTGGATTGTGTCGCCGAGTTCAGGCACCTAAATTGTTTTAATGATAATGGAGTACTCATCTTTGACAGGTCTAGACAAAAAAAAGGGGGGGATACAAAGGAAGAATCATGATGTGTGTGTATAAATAGTACAGTTAGGATAAATATGCCATGCTTCTGCATAATTCTATGAGAAGCGAGATTTGCACTAATAGTGGTTTGACAACATATTATGTTGGCTTCTAGTACTATGGACAGACACTGGGGCGATAACAAGGTAGAGGGTGTTAATTGTTGGATCTGTTATATAAATCAGTTGTAGAGAAATAAGATAAATATATAGCTACACTCTCTTCATTCACTGATTAGAGACATCTGCTATGATAATGCCTGCAAGTATAATATCATGTGTGCATCTTGTACAACACCAAAACATTACAAAAACATTTTGCAATGTATTGATTTCTTGAATCTGTCCTGTTAATTTGTCTTTAAACTGTCTCATTGCTACTTGTTCTTCAATAAAAATAATAATAATAAATAATAATAATACATTTTACACTGTTATCTTCCTAGTGGTCATCCACAGTACAAGAAGCAGACAAAATATCCTGTCAAAACACTATTCCTACCAAGCTTTCTTCTCATAGAATTGAGCAAATGTAGCTGCATATCTATCCTAACTATTTTGTATGCACAAATACAGAATGGTCTTTCATTTGTATTCCCTTTTTTTGGTTAGTCCTGTCAGAGATGGAGACTATATTGGCATTTAAATATTATAGGTGCTTGAATTCAGCAGAACACTCCATCGCAGTCCAGCAGGTCACAATAGTAGTGGGATTTCCACAGGAGTTGTATTTGATTCGTACAATCCTCTTCACTTTCCTCAATAGCCCAGCGGTTGCCAGGTCCCGTTATGTCTGCGTCTCTGAGCATAACAGCCCCAAACTCAAGTCTGAGCTGGAAGCAATAAAACCAATGCCAATGCCCAGGTCAAGCATTTCTGAGTCACAAAGTTGACAGTTTATTGAACAATAGATATTGATTTTCTTAAAATAGACCTAATCTTGAAGTCCCTGGTTTGGTGGTGGTGGTGCTTCTTTACTGCCCTAAAATCCCTGTGTTACAGACCTCAGGATCCTGGATCACATGCTTATGGCTTCTTCCGTGGTCAGCGTTCACAATTTCCCCCATTCTGTTTTCACAGGCTACAGGACAGGCGGTTATCTGTCTCCTTCTTCCTTACTATTTATTCATAGGGTATGAGGAGAAAGTTCCTTCTCTAAAAATATCAATGCTTTCCAACAGCTAGAAGCCACTAACTCTCTTGGAACCAACAAAGATCATTCCATCTTTCACAAAGCAGTGGGCTCCCAAATTGAGTATGATAATAATTAACATATGGTAATGAATCAGTCTAGATTATATTTATGCCAATAAAGTCATAAAAGATTTTAAAGTTGTATGAAAGAATGGATATGCAAATGTCAAAACATGGCACTGACACTTCTCCCCAGTTTAGACTGACCGAAAGGAAGCGCTAAAGCAGGCAAAATGATGCTCTGCCTCCCAAGAAACTCCCACACTGCTCTTTTATTTCCCCTCCCTGGAACAGAGCAACAGTCACAATTTAATTTTTAAAAGGGTTTTCTGAGCAACCACAGACTCTTGCTTTTAATATATATATACTGAAATTAGATTTTTTAAACCTGTAATATATATATATATATATATATATATATATATATATATATATATATATTAATATATACTGAAATTAGATTTTTTAAACCTGTAGGTTTAGGACAAAATCAAGTGGGTTTCATCTGTAGACCTTTCACCCCAACCCAAAGACAAACTAATGACACCAAAGCACCAGCATGGGCCAGTGAAGGTGCAGCACAAGGTATTTCTCTGGGAGCACAGTTTCACTTCCAGGCATTTGCAAATCACGCATAAATGCCCACGGACTACACTTATCCCACCAGACCACAATGCTTTTCACTTACTGACTAAGCTCTAAGATGCCGACGTCGGTGATATTTGGTTGACATCCAGTTGATGGTTGATCTTAACTCTTACTGGTTAAACTGTAATGTGGACTTGTGAAACTAAGAAGACAGACCTCTTTAGCTACATACTTAGTTCAGAATCAGGTATTTTCTGTTTGATACAAGGTACTTGGAAACAAATGGCAGTGCTTTCCAGTAAGTTTGGCTTATCCTGTGTGTGGACTCAATGTATTCAAGCTGGTTGCAAACTCGCCAGGGATTACAACCAATCTCCATTTATACTTGGGTCACAGAGAGAACATGAGGAGGTCCCTGTAGAAAAGAGATGGGGACCTCAACTCACTCCTACTCCTGAGGTAGGAAAAAGATACAAGCTTTGTCAGTGAGAGGCAAGGCAGATGACCAAGCAGAATCAAAGTACACATTCAGAAGGGAGTGTACAGGCTCCAGGGACGATGTGCATCGAGGTGTGGGCTAGGAATACTTATGCAGTCTTGGTGGTATCACAGGCGTGCATTCCTAGTGTCTGTCCTTAGGGGCTATCTTTAAATGCAATTCATTTGCAAGTGTTAGAAGTTTAGACATGTGGTTTCCAAATAATAATGCAGTTTCTTTTTTTTTTCATTTATTTTTATTTTATTAAAATACAAATGTCAATCAGACAGTTTCAAGACACCTTAACCATACACATTCAATGAATTAATACATTGCAAACTGTTTTCATAACGTTTTGGTATTGTACAAGGTGCATACATGATATTATATTTACAGATATTATTTTAGCAGATATCTCTTATCAGTGAATTA
>PVKA01016463.1:0-42162 GCA_004027165.1 Ctenomys sociabilis
GAATATTTCAAGTTTGTATAACTGGAAAATAATTTACTTTTAGTTTTCAAAGGTATGTTTGCTAAGTATAAAATTCAATGAGGACAGGTCTTTTTTTTTTTTTTTGTCCTTTGAATAAATAGTTTCTGACCCCACCTGCTTTTTTTTTCTAATGTGGA
This sequence comes from Ctenomys sociabilis, assembly GCA_004027165.1. Classification (NCBI taxonomy): domain Eukaryota; kingdom Metazoa; phylum Chordata; class Mammalia; order Rodentia; family Ctenomyidae; genus Ctenomys; species Ctenomys sociabilis. The sequence goes on from PVKA01016463.1 coordinate 159, forward strand.
ATAAGATCCTATTTAATTTTGTTCTTCCATAGCTAATATTGTTTTCTTATATATGCCTTGATGCTTTTTTCTTTACATTTGTTTTAGATAATCTCATTTTTGTATATCTTGGTATGATTTTATTCATATTTCTTATGCAAATGGTTCGTTTTTCTTGGAATTGTGTTGCTATAATTTTAACTAAATTCAGAAATTAAAAAATAAAACTTCATTAAATATTAAAAATAAATAAATGCATTGTAAGACAATCATTAGCAAATTTCAGATCATCAAGTAGAACAAAGAAAAAGTCCAATAATTTCAAAAGGATTTGAAAAGCATAGATTCAGTAAATTAAGAGTCAATCTGACATCAGATTCTTTGCAGGAACACTGAAAGAACAAAGACCAACAGCAACACATTCAAAAACTGTAACAACATGACTTTCATTTTAGAAATCTATACCTAGCTAAATAAAACTTCACATGTGAGGATCAAATAAAATTATGATAGAGATGATAACCAAAAATTTTACTTCCTTTTCCCCTTTTGTTGAATCAGTGTTTTTATATTTTGTGGGGTTGTTGCTGTTTTGGTGGTACCATGGATTAACTCAGGACCTTGTGCTTGCCAGGCATGTGCTTATTCTACTGAACTATCTCCCCAACCCTTTTCCCCTCCTTTTCTTGAAGAACTACTGAATTATCTTCTCAACCACAATAGGGGACAAATACCAAGAAGGCAACGTGTGATCCAGGAAGGATCTCTCACAAGGTGGCAAGGAGCTTTCTATAGGGCATTTGTGGTATATGAGTCCTCAAACTGAAGATCAGGAAATGTTTTTGGTGTACAGATGGCTGACTTGGGAGGCACTTGGAAACAGTCAATGCAAGCAGATTTTCTCTGAGCTCCACTACCTAACAGTGATCCTCCAAAAGGAACTCAGGGTTCATGATTTCCCTGCCTCAGAATGTTATCAACCAGATAGATAAACCAATCTCAGAAGAGGAGCCTAGAAGTCCATGCTACGCCCACACTGCCACACACTTTTCTGAAGCTGCTCCAGGAGATAACATCTAATGCTTAAGAAATTATTTTAGATGCCTAACAGGACCACTTTATTCCCCTTACCTTCCCATAATTTGTGTCTCCATCAGGCCCCAGAATCTCCAATTTGTTTCTGTTGTATATGCTTCTGTCATCTGACCTTTTTTGGGAGTCTCATGTTTTGTAGGCCTTCTGTGTATACAATTGGCATGGTTTTTCTCTAATTAATATATTTCAATTTGATCATCAGCTCAGCCAAAGAACCTAGAAGGGGAGAGAGAAGTCATTTTTTTTTGCTTTGCAGACTCAGAATCCAAATCAGAAGAGAGGGCTCCCAAAGGGGAATGCTTTCCACACCCCCACAAAATGAACATAGGTAGATTACAAAATACTGTCAGATATACTGATTCTCACCAGGAAGAGACCTACACTTCTGATAGACAGCAAAGGACAATGTTTATTGTCATCGTCTCCAAAGTACATAGTAATCTAAAGAAAGATCAAAGGGAAAAAGTCAGAAAAAGCCAACTATAAGCCACAGGAAAAACCTAGGCCTATAAAAAATTAAGAAATATGACTATACCTTTCTACACCTCACAACTATGAACATTTTATAGTACCAATAATGTAAATAGTCCACATGCAACAAAAAAATATAATATAATAAATAATTGGATGAAAGGAAGATGATCTTGAGGTCTTGGAAGATGGTTGAATAGCACTAACTTCTTACTTTCATACCAAGAGGCCAGTTAATAAGACTTAAAATTGAAAATAAAAGATATAATATTGCAAGAATTTTTTTTACAGAAGTGGCAGCAAATAGGGGAAATGCCTCTAGTATGGAAAGAGGCTCTGCTTCTGATCAGCAGGCTTGGGAGAAGAGGGGTGGGTAGGAGACTGCAGTTAGCAGGCTTGGGAGAAGAGGGGTGGGTAGGAGACTGCTGTTTTCCATGATAAATTTTTAAGACTTGACTTTTAAGCAAGCAAAGGATATGTACAACTTTATAAAATAATATCAAATTTAAAAGAGTGAGGATGAGGTAGCATTCTGTGAGCCCCCTGTATAAAGCCCCCCAAGCCAGTTGTTTGACACTGTAGTTGAAATGCTTGGTTTCTAAGACCAAAGCCTTGATCCCCTCCCCTCATTTTTCACAGGGGATTGATTAATTCAGAAGAAACAAAAACCTCTATGAACCACTAAATAAAAGCAATTAATGTTCTTTTTCCTTGTGTCCAGTTGCACACTATTGTTATCTAAGAGCTTGGACTGCCAGCTCGTTCTAGGCTGGTGTATAGCTCGTAATGTACCTTGTAAAAGCCAAGGTGAAAATCTGCACTTTGTGTTCTAGTTCCCTTGTGCGGCTAAACAAAAGGCATGAATAGCAACGCGGTCTCTGTAAGGCTGCATGTGTACCAGGTGCAAGGACCAGCCGTACTTTATGTTAGTGAATACACCAAGCGTTTTGTTACTAAATGGCTGCACTCTGCTGAAAAGAATCACTGCCACCAGAGGACCTCTATTAGCAAAAGCAGCTATGACTGAGTGGAAATGCAGCATAAAGTAACGCAGCCATTTCCCCCCATGCACAGGGAGATCAATGGCTCTTTTGGACTTTTCCTAAGACCTGCCTCTCCTCACAGTCTCAGACCCAGCCAGGAATGGTGCGCTGCTCTCTTTATTACACCGTTTATCAATGTAGATAGACAAGGAAACCACTCTTGTCCCTGTCATCTGTCTTTAACTATTTTAACCTAGTATTGACCATGTAAGGGTAAAAGTTTATAAAATGCTGTCAGATTGGCACACCACTGCAGTCATGATTCTCATTCAAGGTTTGGGGAAAAATTAAAGTATAATAATGAACTCCAGGCCGGGGAGATGGCTCAGTAGAATATGCACTTCCCTGGCAATCCCCGGTTCTGCCAAAAAAATTTTTTTAAAAATGAACTACTACTCAACAACCTCAAAATTTACTTACTTAAATGCCTTCTTGCTCAGTAACCATAAATGGAATTTACAATGGGGACCTTGTCCCACCTGCAAACTGCATCACAAGATACTGACTGAGCTCTAAGTAGTGTGTTCAGTGATTCTTGGCTTTTCCTATTCTAGTAGCAAATAGGAGAACACATCTTTTCCACAGAAGAATTTTGAAACACATCTTTTCCACAGAAGGAATAAGAAAAACTGTAGAACAAACATTTAAGCACTACACATTTTGGAAGGAGACCAAAGTAACCTGCATTTGAGAAATTCTGGCTATGAAATGTTTCTAGGAGTGACTACTCCGTCACAGGATTGAACATTCAAGTTCCATCGAGCTGGCCACTTTGGTATACTGTCTAATTCTCAGATGGTTTCCATCCACTCTACCCCAAAATGTAAGTGCTAATTGCCTTGCTCTGGACGCTCGTACTAGGTGTAAACTTCCCATTGGATGAGGGTGTCGCCCTCATTCTTGTTAATGTTAATATATAAAGCTCCACAGTAAAATATTTGCCAAAGCAAAGCAGTTCTCAAAACATATGGATTCAAGATGATCGTTCAAACATAGGAAACAAAGAACTCAGTCCAGGAACCTAAATGTTTCATTTTCTTCCTAGCTCTGAATACTTTTCTGTCTTATATGTTTGCAAATAGGTAAAAGGAACTTACACCTTGACTTTCTATCCTTTGGTCTACATTTGGTAAGACTATGTTGCACACTCTCATGCTTTTTTATGTGGCATGATTACTCTCTAGAAATTGTCAATGTGAGCTTTTTTTACCCTTCAGTCAGCTGTTGCAAAGAAAACATTTACTGGGCATGAAATCCAGAGTTAAAATCTTTGAGGACAAATATTTAATTAACAATAACTAGCATAATTCCCTGAAACGACATGAAAGAAAAATTGCTGAGGGAATTGGGGGAGGGGAAGTACATTCAGCAGGGAAACTAGACCAGAAAGAAGTGACAATGAGCTGAACTTTCAAGAAAGTCTGTGATTAATTTTAAGCAGAGAGGCAACATAGCATAAGTCTTCGCTTTCTCACATGGTAACTGTGTGGCCTTGAACAGGCTCCTTAACATTGCTGAACTTTAACTTTCATGCTTAGAAACATGGGATTAAATACCATCTGTCATACTGGGTACTGAGGGTAAATTTAACTAAAACAAGTGAAAGATTTAAAACAATGTGTAGAAAAAAAGGTCCATAAATGTTGTCTTTGTTGTGTTATAATTAATAAGAGAGGAGTGGAAAAGACATTCTAAGTAATGGAAATACCCTCAACAACTTAACCAAATATATTTAGTCCTCTAATTATGCTGAAACAAAAAGCTCATGCCAGCACCAGCATGAACAGTTTTTCCTTTGCTCTTCACCCTAGTGAACTGGCAATTGGGAAAGTGAATTTTTAAGTGAAGAGATTTTGCTCAAGTTATGAACTGCCCATAGTTGCACTGGAAATTTTATCCAAAACATGAAGAGTAGAAACATATGTCATTAATTTGAACAGAGGCAGCTCACATATTTGTTTAATGACTTCAGCTCAATCAGACATGAAGACCCAGGTGCACTAGATATAGGCATTAGTGCAACACTAAAAAACAAGAAAATAAGGTGCCAAACAGCCCATATGATTTAGAAGTCATTCCTCAGTCACTATGAATGCAAATGTCTCATTTACATAAAATCTACTCATAGTGATGCTAATCCAGAAGGAGGAGAGGTTATCACTTCTCCTGCCCAGAGTCAGAAGCAGAAAATCAGAATTCAAATTATTCCCACTGGAAATAGTGATAGAATCTTTCTAATTGTGATATTGATCAGCTTTAATAATTTGGATATTAGATCCAGAAGTGTGTACTGAATAAAGGCCACGTTCTGAGAGCTTACCATGGCCCAGGCTTTGTCCTAAAGGTTTTTATGCATTTTTCATATAATATTCTACAACCCCAATACAAATTCCATGATTGTCTTCTCTTTTGCAGATAAAGAATTGAAACTAAGAGAGATTAAGAATCTCACCTAGCACCACAGAGCAAGTGTGTCTATCTGATTTTAAAACCCATGTTGCTGCCCAAGATTAAAGTGGTTAACTCCTTTGTCCTTCACATTCCACCCGTATGAATCCATGCCAAGCCTCATCCCCAGAAACAAAACACAAAAAAAGGGGCTTCTTTTTCTTTAAATCATGAAGAAACTGAAACAAAACTGAAATACAGAAAGCAAGAGGAACAGATCTAACGGTGACACTGAATAGTTCACCCAAGTACAAAGCAGAGAATGAATTCTTAACATTGCCATTGCCTGCTTTTCTTTGTGTTTTAGGTTTTGGTTTTTCAGTTTTATTATTTGTTTGTTTTTGGAGTGGAGCCTCACTATGTTGCCCAGGTGGTCTCAAACTCTTTGGACTCCTCCTGCCTCAGTCTCTCTAATAGCTCCTATTACAGGTTACCATTACTGAATTCCACTCTGTTTCAATCAACCCACAACAGCAATAATCTAAATTGACGTGAGGAACTACATTGCCACATTAGGGATACGAAGATGACTGCTTGATTAGTTGTTTTTAGCAAATATTGAAGGCAATTTGAGAGGCTCAGTGGAAGGAAGGAAGATTTTTTTTTTTTTTTTTTGGTTGAACCAGGGTTTGAACTCAGGCCCTTGTGCTTGACAGGGAAGTGCTTATTCCACTGAGCCATCTCCCTGGCCTCCAGAAATAAGATTTTATACAACTGAATGCATCTCATGAATTCTATAGCATCAAAGTTCTTCAAATGTTTTATTTCAGGCAATCTATAGGTGTAATACATTACAGCCAAATGAGTCAGCATAGAACTTTACTGTTGATTCTTCAAATTTGAGAGCAATATTTGTTTTCATTCTGAGAAGATTGTTTTTGGATCTTCCACTTGCTTCTTACCATTCAGGTGGCGATTGTGTCTCCTCACCCACCAACAGTACTCAGCTTGACCAAGGACTTTCAAACCTCCCCTCCCACAGTTGTCAGATGCACACTACCATGCAGGTTCCCATCAAGAGTCATTTAATAAAGCATTTTTTAACTCCAAGAACCACCTGCATCACCAGGTACATAGGAATCCTACCTTACAAAAGAGGTACCTATAATCAAATAAAGTCCAACATAGGAAGACAACTTCAAAACCTTTATTTAAATATGATTATTCCCAGGGTGCATAGGAAAAGTAATGAAGGAATTAAAGAAAGAAAAAAAGAAAGAAAGAAAGAAAGAAAGAAAGAAAGAAAGAAAGAAAGAAAGAAAGAAAGGAAGGAAGGAAGGAAGGAAGGAAGGAAGGAAGGAAGGAAGCTCGTTCTCATGTTAATCCCATGCAAGTATACCCAGATTAGTCCACTTTCTTATGCTTCCCTTTTTGATTTGTTCTCTTTCTCCAGTGGGCAGGAAAGGCCCCTGTCTTTCCTTGTGATTTCTTTACCACCCAGGATATTTTATAACTAAGGGCTAAAAACAAATCTGAGTGCCTGCAAGCAGGCTCAGGGGCCAGGGGTTCAATCCCCAGCCCTGCCATGGTGGCCTCACCCCCAGGGCACACTGAGATGGTGATTGAGACTGGCTGTGATGGTGCAGGCACTTGTAATCCCAGCTCTTGGGAAGCTGAAAACAGGAGGATCAGTATGAGTCCAATCTATGTAGTGAGACCCCATAGATCCTGTACTAAGTACACGAAAAAAAAGAAAGGAAATCTGAGGTTTCTAAATTACAGGAAACTAAAATCTAACATGTTTGATTTTCTAGGTCCTTGAAAGTCTGTGAACATGCAGCAATGTACAACGCATACAGTTTAGTTTTCTCTCAGATCCCTCAAGTGATTGAATACCTAAAAGACATTTTTTTGAGTCTATTGAATAATAAAAGCCTGACAGGGAAATTTAAAAGTAGTCCATTATTAAGTGTTTCAAAAAAAAGGGCAAAGGTGTGGATTTGATGTGGCTATTCCCAGTGGTAACCTGACAGAATACAAATCATTTACCTAAATCAGGGATCAGGAAATTATGACACACATCCCCAAGTTAAACTCAGCCTGAGGCTTCCTTTTGTTAATAAGGTTCTACTGGAACACAGCCACAGCTATTCATTTGCACGCTGCTTCTGGCTAGTTTCGCTCTGCATTGGCCAAGGTGAGATGTCATGACAGATGCTATGCAAAAATCCTAAAATATCTGCTCTCTGGCCCTTCACAGAAAAACTGATGTAACAGTGGGAAAACTTAAGTAATGCACTAATTAGCACAAATAGAAACAAGATCGCTGAAAAGAATCATTGATTCAAATTCTGCTTCTACAAGTGAGAGTACTGCTTTTGCTTTAGTTTCCTTGTATATAAAAGTAGACAGTAGTATCTATCTATAGTAGTATCTACCTCACAGATAGAGACACCTAGAATAATGATAGGAAATGCATGCTTCATAAGCATGCCATGTGGCCATCATTACGTGAAGATGCTTTTCTCACCTCTAAAATGTGTGCTGTGCCTCCCAAAAGAAGGGTTTCTTTTCTGTACCTTGTAATTCTAGAGTTGCTTGTGTTTTCCTTACTTGATGAAATCATGTTAAGCATAGTTTTAGAATGGACCTATTGGGCAATCAGAGGATGTAGATGGAGTACCCAGCTCGTGCAGAGAAAGAGATGAGAAATTGAAGGGACAGAAAGTAAGCATGAGATATATAATCCTGTCCCTAGAATAATCACTACCATTGATAGATGGGAATAATGGGTCTATATACCCACAACACAAGCTGAAAAGAAGTATTCTTCCTGGCAAAAGAAGATGAGGGAACAAGTACATCTCAATGTGGAGCAAACATGGAAATCTCACTGTAATTCATCTGTACTTGAGTTACCATTTGTAAGCTCTACAAAGAGAAAAAAATCTCCATGAAACCAAAGAAAAGCTTCAGGGACACAGTCAACATGAACAGATGGAGAGAAGAGAGGTCATGCTAAGCAAAGCATCACAGAAATAAATGGTTTGTGCCAAGTATGGACATTGAATAGCTACCTTTGAGGTACAATGGCCAAAGGTCCCATGTGAGATGAACTTGACCTCAAGTACAATTGTATAAACAATGCACATGCATAAAGGAAGAATGTAGAGAGAGTATCTTTGGGCTTGGTGTTGAAACTGCCAGCCTTTCAAATTCCCAGTGACGTACTAGTTTAGTGACACATCCTCCACTTAAACCTGCTTGACTCTCACATGGTTGCCAGGTGCAAACCTGAATGTGAGGCAGAAAAGGAGATCGCAGCAGGTCCTTTGAACACTGAGTGGGGTGTGGGAGTGAGATGATCCTTTAGATTTGAAAAAAAATGAATTAAAGACCCCTCCAAGGGATGCCCTGGAGAACCTTAGGAACAATGTTTGCCCTAACAAGATTCCAGGGAATGGCTAGAACAGGTGTACTGCTACCTCAGACCTGCACATGTGGAGTAAATCTCATGAGAACAGAGGCTATAAACACTCCCATGAATGTCTGTCAGGTTCCTTTCACAGGGCCTTCGAAAGAATGATCACAGTTCCACTGTATCTCATGGCATCTTTACCTCATTTTCTTAAAGATATTTCCTATAAAGCTCCAGTCTATCTGGAGAATGTCAGTTGGTGCCAGGCTTCCCTTGCCTACAATCTGGGGAGAACCATCTGCTGACAAAACACTTAATGCCCTGAATACCGTGCCCAACTACCCCCCCTTAACCTTCCTTGTGAAAACAACCTACCACTCAATAGCCCTGAACACTTGACACTCCCTAAAGCAGAAGGCGAGAGAATGTGGAGGGAGTGTGAAGAAAAGCCTGAGCATTTGTCTGAACTCAACCAATTTCCAGTAGAAACTATTCTTTAAATGAACAGTCTTTGCAGTAAGTGCACTCTCAGATGTCAGCCTACCTCTGCTACTACCCAAGAAGGCCTCTGGCTGCTTGAAAGAGGTAAACATGTGCATAGGAAGGGAAGGGAACTCAGACCTAAGCATTTGGGTTTATGCTGGCCACAGGGCTCCATGGCAATGTGGTTGTTTGGAGCCTGGCCCCGCTGATGGAGCATGAGTTACAGAGTAAGACTCAAGCCCCTCTTCAGCCAAAAAGTTGCGATTACATGACATTCCTGCATGTGGACTCCATGGGGCAGAGATAGGACAGCCCGATGCCCAGCTAGTGTCAGGGCCCCTGGATCAGCATTGTCTCGTGGCAGGAGCAAGGTACCCAGCTGGACTCCAGAATCCAGAGAAGTCAGCATGAGCTAGAAAAATAGGAGATAAAATAAGTACTGGCATGCATAAGTCCATTTAACACAAACTTCCTTCACCAATATATATTCGGTGGGCTGTGTTTTGAGTGGGCTTAAAGCTCTTCAACTTCAGATAGGAGAAAAAGCTACTATATAGTTTGTGTGAATATTCATCCTGCCTTGCAGTGACTATGGGTGAAGTCTCACTACAGTGAAGTGATGAGGAATTTTCAGGAAAGAACCTCCCCCCGGCTTCTGCTAGATCATGCTCAGCCGCAGCCCATCTTCTGCCTTCAAACAGCTGCTTCATAACCCAGCTGGCCTTCACTTCAGCTCCCACGTCCCGAACTTGGGACATGTTTATGAGTCTAAGATCCAAATGCCTTACATTTCTTTTTTTTTTTTAATGATACTGAATGCTTGTACATGTTTTGAGTAATAATTTCATATACACACACAATATGTGTAAAAATTGGATAAATCATTTATACATGTTGGGAACATACACATGTATCTCTACCATTTACTTTAAACTTCTACATTAGGGCCAGCCAAATAACTCATCAGATTAAAAAGCCTGCAAGCAAATGCAAGGGCCAGGATTCGATCCCGGGGCCACTGTGCTGGCCCTGCCCCTGGGGTACACTAACACTTCAATTGAGACTGGGTATGGTGGTGCGCACCTCTGATCCCAGCTCTTGGGAGGCTGTAAACAGGCAGATCACTACAAGTCCAATCTAGTAGTGAGACCCTGAATACCCTGTAGATCCTTCCCTACAATACAAAAAAAAAAAAAAAAAAAAACCCAACTGCTACACTATAGATTGTAACCATAGTTACTGTTACCATGCTTTAGAAAACCAAAATTAATTCCTCTGCTCTGTGTTTTTGTGCTCCTTACCTAATTTCTTTCTCTTCCTTTTACTTTCTTGCCCATCTGCATTTCTGGTAACCACCACTGTACTCTGTTCATCTAAGAGGAGAACTTTTTAGTTTCTGCAAATTGAGCAGTAACATGGCATTTGTATTTTTGCATCTAGCTGATTCTGCTCAACATAAGGATGCCTGGTTTGTTCAAAGGACAAGATTGTTAGGATTGAAGAATATTTCACTGAGCATGTAGAATACACATTCTTATCCACTCATCCAGTGATTATTAATCCATAATTTGACCATGCAGCACACCATTCATGTACATTTTTTTTGGGGGGGGAGGAACCGGGTATTGAACTCGGGCCCTTGCACTTGCCAGGAAATCACTTATTCTACTGAGCTATCTCCCTATCTCCCTTCATATACATTTTTTAAATCATTTCAAAATTTATATTTTTCCAAGATTCTAATAAAAATAGTAGTGTCTATAAATTTTGTTCTGTGTTTTGTGTTTTGGTTTTAGTGATGTCTGTAAAAGAATAATGATGTTGGTTCAAAAAAACTGGTACATGCATTTAGTGCATCTTGATCATCTTCAGTCTTTTTACACCTTACCTTTCTTTCACTCCTCCCATGGAGGTCCTTTCTCTTATCCAAGAATCAGCCTTTTAATCTTCTATCATCTCTCATTCATGTTATTTGTATTTTAGGTTCCTTATATTGGAGAAAATATACATGCAAACCTTTCTGGGTCTGGTTTATTTCACTTAGTATGATGATCTCCAGACCCATTTTCCTGCAAATGACTGATTTCACTTTTCATTATGGAAAAATAATATTCCATTTTGTGTGCATACACTATGTTTTCATTATCCATTTATTTGTTGGTGGGTATCTAGGCTGTTGCCAGAGCACTGTGATCTGAAAACATGGATGTGCATATACCATGATCACATTCTGACTTTGACTCTTTCAAGAATTTACTAAAAAAAGTATAGCTGAGCCCAGTGGTATCTTTGTTTCTAGTTTTTATCTCTTTTGAAGAGAATGTAGGAGGAACAAAGGGACAGGGTCTGTGTTTGTATTAGGGGTTGTGGATGCCTATTCTTTCAATGGTCCCTTCAAGTTACCCCATACTCTGATGCTCTCCACTGCAAAACCCTATGTAGCTGAACTCTTTGCTTTCTTCAACCCATCACTCCTTAGGCTGTCCCTGATGAGATCCTTCCAGCCCAGAGTTTAGTGTCCCACAAACCAGATGCTGGCGTCTTTCTCCCAGTCTCATGAGTGTAGCCTTATTATTTTGTACTCTCGTTTCTCTTAAAGCCATACTCATTATTAGGGTGGATGGCCACATCCTCCCTGTGGCATTGTGGTAGTTATGTCTTAGAATTAAAGAACATCTTGAAATTGTCTGTGCCTTGCCTATTTAGTTAGCTGTAAGCAGCATGGTTAGTGATGTGGAAAAATGAGAATACAAATCCAGTCATTCTGATTCTAAATCCATTGTCTTAATTAAAGATAGATAGACAATGAGTGTATAGGAAATAAGTGATTGAGAGGCAGATAGAATAAACAGATGAGAAAGATGATAGATAGATAGATAGATAGATAGATAGATAGATAGATAGATAGACAGACAGACAGACAGACAGACAGACAGACAGACAGACAGACAGACAGACAGATAGATATCCAAAAAACTAAGGGAAACTATATTTCAAGTAAAATTGTAGGTCTTTGTATGAGGAAAGCACAGCAGAAACCATCCAGGGTAGTGATTTTCAATCTGCACCATGGGAAGATTCTGTGGGTGTTTTATAGGTTGGAGAAACAAGCTAATGAACAAGCCAGCAGGGCTCATAGCCTTTCCATCCTTGCTGAGCAACTCCATACTTACCTGTTTTATGTTTGGGAGTCTGTGCAAAAAATCTCTTTATAGAATTGTGCTGCTAAAGATAATTCAAAAATTATTATCCTGATAATGAAAATGGGAAGAGTGAAGCCCAGCTTCAATTGAATCACATACCGAGCTTATATAAAGTTGAGCCAAGCACTTCTAAGTCATTAATGGAAAATGTAGAATGCCAAGAGGTGACTTTCAGAATCCCCATAAGGCATCAATTGTGGAAGAAATTGGCTCCTGTTTTTATTTTTTCTAAAGTATAAAGGAAGGGTGAGAATTGCCTTGTTATGATAAATGAACCAACTTTCAATATTAGGACAAATAGGACCAAGAAAAAAAACTGCAAAGGTTTCTCCTGTCACCTGCCACTATTTTCTTTTTTGGGAGTTATTCATGTGGCTTTACTCAAATCGGAGGGCTCTCTGTCAACTCTGTGTCTGAGGCTGCAGCCTGGACTGCTGAACAGAGAACAGCAACTCTGTCAGCAGTCCTTGTCCAAGGTCAGCTGTGCCCTTTCAGGTACCACAGAAAAACTCCTTGCCAGAATAGGGTACCTAGTAAGTCCAATAAAAGAACCAAGTGTGAATGCATTGCCACAGGAGGAGCACAGACAGACAAAGCCACCTGGTCAGCTATGTAGATCATTTGCAATGGAAGATGAGCCTTGATTACAGCAGCTCAGCTCAAAGGCCGAGATTGTTGTCAAGACCCACCGATAGCACTCCGTGTCACAGCAAAGGGCACAAGCCTGTCAAACCTACAGATACACCAACACATACAGAGAGTGCAACGTCCACTCATTAACATGATCACAATGCGAAACACTGCCATCAATAGACAGCACTGTTCACATCTGCAAAGCATTGCCTCCCTTCGCACTAAACAGTGGGTGCACAAAGCAGGTGATCAATAGATAGCTATTGAATTTATGAGAGGAATTAAATTATAAGTAAAACAGCAAGTCATGAATTTACAGTGAGAAATGCAATGCTCAAGGAGACCAGAGAGTCATGCAATTCCAGTCAGCACAATAATTCCCTGTGAACAAATGATTTCTGTGGGGAATCGGGTTATTGGTAGGTTGCAGGGAAATGACAGAAACAGGAAAATGGTATCAAAAGAAATGATTCTTAAGAAAGAAATAGAGGGTTAACTCTGAGGAGGAAACCATGGGGCCCGAATCCACTGGCAAGAACCCCCCTCCCCTCCTTTAGAAGCTCTGCATGGGCCCCGCCCGGCCTGCCGCCTATTCTCCTGCGGTGATTCCATGGCTCCTCAGACTCACAACTCTCAGCAGCCTGGAAATGGCTCTCACTCCTTTGTCGCAAGTGCCCAAGCACTGCTGGGATCCACAAGGCACTGATTTGAAGTTCTAAGCTCTCCAAAGCTGTCTTGTTTCCTTATTTATTTACTATTTCTTTTTACAGCTTCTTTTGGTGGATAAAGAAAAGAGAAAGAGACATAGTATGGTAAATTAAATGTCTCTTACTTCACCAATTTCTAAGTTTAGAATTCTACTTAGAATCTTTATGTTTATAAATGATAAAGCATCTTTATGGGAGAATTACTAACATTTGTCATATTTTGTCCACTACTGCTTTAATTTTGAACATTTCCAGCTTTTCATACTGTTGGAAAGCAGGTTTTTAGATCCTTATCAAGCTAATAAGATTTAAGTTATCTACTTTATTGATATAAAACATACACAGTAATTCTATAATGTAAATACTATAGCAATAAACATAAAAAACTGATTCAAATATTTTATGGGACCAAATACATCACTTCTAATAATTTTAGAACAACGTTCCTTTCACTAAAACTCACTCATCCTTCCCTGAGCCTCAGACAGCTCTTCCACTATTAACCACAGCAGGCATGCAGAGGGATGTGTCTTATGCCACATCTTCCATCCTAACAAACATCTGCCAGTGTGTGCTCGTTGTGTGTATTCTTCTAAAGGTCTTCACCTAGAATTTGTGCTATGATCTCTTTCTTTCATAGTCAGAATATCGTCAAAATATCACAAAGGCAACTGAGTCCAGAAATTGGACAAAGAGCCACCCCTCCAAGCAATAGGGTCAAGGCCAGTGAAATGGTAGCTGAAACTGCCAGCTCTGGGATTTCTCCAAAAACTAATGAAAAGTCTACATCAAGCATACATTCCAGGGATTATGAACTCATTTTGGCTCATACACTTTAAAAAGGTCTACAGCTGCATTCAAAACATATCCAGCTCATCTGTAGTCCTGGGGACTGACACAAAGCCAGGAGCCCCAGCTGGGACATACAGGCAGGATCAATTTAAGCCTTTCTGGCAGGACATCGGATGGTTTGCCATAATGAATGTAAGGAGGAAAACCGGACCATGCAGAATTAGGTGTTTATCTTTTCTGAGTATTAAAGAGATGATAAATTGATGGATAAAAGCGTGTGGGAGACCCTCAGAAAGCTATCATTCATGCTGTGCAGGTGCTACATCAACCTGACAATGAAGACTTAATGAAAATAAATCAGGGCATGAGGGTTGAGGAAGACCCTACTATCCTGTTGAAACAAGAAAGACCGCTCTGGACCCTTAAGCTTCAATTCAGACTTACCAACAGAAAAGTGAAGGCATCCATTTTTAGACACCTCAACTTTAGCAGAGCAGCAGAACTCTCAGAGTTCCATTTTTATTGGTAACCATTACCAAGGGAATTAGGAGCTGTATTGGAGAACCGTAATTCAACAATAAAAATGGTAGAATAGGGAAACGTTTAAAGCCTGAAGTCAATTTCATAAGTACCAAGTGAAGTGCTCTATAAATATAGTTATAGCCCAAGATGTGCCTATTCAGCTTATAAGAATTTAAATTTATGAGGCACTTCATGCAATATTACTTCTTTTGGCTTCTGAGACATTTCATCCCATTAAATAATTTGGGTTTCCTTTACCTTCTGTGCCATGTACAAGTACCCTTGCAGGTGTACTTAACTTACATTGCATTGAATTCTCTTAGGAAATTCTTTGTTTTCTAACATGTAGGAGCAGAAATACTCAGGCAGCATGCTACTTATGGCATCAGTGTGTCCAGTGAGAGCAACATCACTTGCATTTTCCTTTGACTTTGAGTCAGATTTTTGGTTTTTACACATTTGTTTGGCTTACAATAAAACTTATATTGTAATATACTATTATATATTATAATATATATGATATTATATATTATAATAGTAATAATAGCATTAGTATATATAATTTTTGAGCACTGTCAATGTGTGAGGCACCATGTCAACTATTTTGCACATTTTTATTTATTTACTCTCATTCATACAAGCCTATGAAGTAATTAATGTTGTTATTCCTATTTTTCTGCCAAGAGATTGAGACACAAGATTAAATAATCTGCCTGAGGTTATAAAGTCAGTAAATGACAGAATGGAGATTTTTTTTTAGTGGTCTTAACTATACCATGATGAGGACTACAAAGGTGCTTAAAAGAAACAAGTATACAACTATTTTCTAATTAATGAAGGGAAAACACCTTATGAGGGGTTTTATAACTTATATTAATACTGAGCCACCCAGAACAAATGCAGAAGACACTAGCACAGAAGAAACTGGGATTCACACAGCTGAAATGTCTGAATAACCATTAAAATAATTTTGTCTAACTTAATGTTATAATATGTGTTTTAGTGTCAGTTTGACACAGCTCAAAAAAACACATAAATTCACAAAACATGTGCAATATCTGAATCCTAAAAATTAGAAAATACTAATTTTAAAAAATCACAGACAACTAGAGAAGCATATTATTTTTGCATTGAAAACTTCAACACATTAAGACGTAACTTTCCAAAAATTCATCTATAAGCCTAGCAGAATTTCTATTAAAGCTCCCACAACATTTTTAGAAACATACATAGCTTATTCTTGAATTCAATTGGAAAAGCAAAAATATAGAGAATAATTAAAATGATTTTGAATGAAGTGCCAAAAGTCACTCTATACCATATATAGTTGTAGTAGTCAAGAGAATTGCCTTAGTGGAGGAAAACATAAATCAATACGACAGCACAGAGAAGTAGAAATGACCAGCATAAGTGCAATATGCCCAACTGATCTTTGATAAAAGCAATTCAATGGGAAAAGAAGGCCTTTTAAAAAGGCTACAAAAGAAATAAATGCCATCAATCAAATATTTAATATAAGCATCAATAAAAATGGATGAGAAATTTAAAATATTAAACTATAAAATAGCATGAAAATAGAATATCTTTAGAGCTAGAGCTAAGCAAAGCATTCTCAGACACAACAGTAATGTAATTCACAAAAGGAAAAATTGACAAATTTGGGCTTAATACACATTTAGAACTTTTGCTTGCAAAAGGCCCATTTAAGAAAATAAAAATACAAGCCACAGATGGAAAGAAAATATTTGCCAACAACATACCAGACAAAAGACAAATACCTAGAACATAAACTCAATAGTAGGCTGGGCAGATGGCTTAGTAGAATAAGTGCTTCGCTGGCAAACTCAAGGGCCTGAGTTCAATCCTCGGTTCCACCAAAAAAATAAATAAATAAAAATTTCTTTTAAAAAATCTCAATAGTAAACACAACAAAAATGTATTTGGAAAGAGAACAGAATATATGAAAAACAACTTATCAACTGAAGATACACAAATAGTAACTAAGCCTTTCAAAGTTTGTTCAACACTATTAACAATTAAGAAAATATAAATTAAAATCAATGTGAAATCATTTCACATCTCTCAGAATGATTAAAATAGAAAAAGGAGTGACAAAACCAAATCCTAGTAACTATGCAGAAAGACAGTATTATTGTTGCATTGCTACTAGCAAGGTAAAATGATACAGCCACTCAAAAATGAAAGTTTCCTAAATAATTAAACATTAAACATGCACGTATCATATGACCTACCAATTTCACTCTTGGCATTTATCCCTGAGAAATGAAAATGTCCACACAAAAATGTGTACATGGATGTTCATAACAGCTGTATTCATTATCAATAGAAATAATCCAAACACCCCTTAATGGGTGAATTATTACACAAACTATAATACTCTCATACATGCAATTGTATCTAACAATAAAATGAGACATGGAGCAAGAGAATTATGCTTATGCCAGCTTTCTTTCCCGGGGACTAAATAGCCAATATAACCAACTTATGAGGAAGAAAGCTTTTACTCTGGTCCATAGTTTTGGAATTTCAGTCCATAGGCAGCTGGCCAACTGCTTTTGGGCCTATGGAAAGGTACATGTTGGTGGGAGTACATGACAGAGCACATGATCTTACGGCATGGAAGAAGCACAGAAAAAAAGAGGAGGGGCTAAGACCTCTACATTCATTTCTAGCACATACCTTCAATGACCCAACTTCCTACCAGAAGGCTCTATTTCCTCAACGCCTCATCTGCTTCCAGTAGTAACAGAGGCTGGAGGCTAAGCCTTTGACACATGAGCCATAGGGAAACACTTATCCAAACCATACCAATGCTGCATGGTAAACAAAATCTCTGTTCTCTAAAAGCTACATACCGTACACTTCCATTTATACATCAATGAAAATATAGAAAACAGGCTCACAGCTGCCAGATGTTAAGTTTGGCAGGGTAAGGAGAAAGATGGTTCACAAGGGACTGAACAAGACAATCCTGTGGCGGTAGAACAGCCTTATGATTGAATTGTGATTGTTGTTCTATAAATTGTACAACAAAAATTAACATACCCAATGAACACAGGGACAAAGATTTCCTTACACTATTGAAAAACTTTGGCAGGGGCCAGCCTCATACCTCAGTGAACTAAAGCGCTGACTTAGGTAGAGCACTGCGGCAGGGGTTCGACCCTTGGCATGCCATACAGGCACCACCCCTGGAGTGCCCTGAGAGGGAGATTGAGACTGGGCGTGGTGGCGCATGCCTGTAATCCCAGCACTTGGGAGGCTGAAAACAGGAGAATCACTATGAGTCCAGTCTAAGTAGTGAGACCCTGTAGACCCTGTATACCTAAATACAGAAAAAAGAACTTTGGCAAACTCTGGGCAGCCTGTGGGACTCTGGTAAGCTCCAGTTTCCTTACTCCCCAGTGCAAAGACATATAGCTTCTGCTGATGCTGGTCCAAACTTGCAAAACTTAGGAGACCAGAGTAGCCTGCAGGATGTAGGAGAGCTGCAATCTATAGGCCCAAAGCAAGCAGGTACAAAGCCTTCCTGTAGCCATTTAAGATTTACCTCAGATTCTGTCTTGCCTACAAGACTCTGTCTGACTGACTACCGGGAATTTTAAAAATGCTAAAACACAGGAACAAAAGGCAATCTCAAGCCTAAAGCCCACTCAGAATAAAGCTAGGAGACAAAGCCATACAAAAAATGGAAATCATACACCTAAATCAGAGGATATGACAGAAACTGAAAGGTAAAGAAACAAGTCCATCAAGCTACGGAAAAAATAAGATCAGAAATAATTGCTCAGGTCCAAAAATAAGGGACAAGAATTGTAAAAGAATTGCTCAGTACAACTAAAGATGAGATAGAAAAGTAGAGAATAGAAAAATGATGGAAACACAGAATGAATAATACAAGAATGAATTAGAATGCATGAACCAGATTCAAAAAGATATACAGGAAATTAAGAATTTCAGTGCAGGCCCAGCATATGAGTGAGACTGCCCGGGCTGGTGGGACCTGAAGCGACCCAGAGTGTAGGCCCAGCATGGCGCCCTTCAGCAGAACTCTCTGCCAATAGGCTAGAGGCAAAACCCACCCAGATGATTCAGGAGCAGAACATCTTGCCAGTGTGACACAAAGGATTCACCTGCAAGACTTCAACAGGAAGAAGTGGAGCACAGCAGCCAGACCCAAGCCATACCCACCTGGAGGATCAGAGTTGTTACTTAATTAACTGCACTTTACTTCACTCATCAAATTCTAAGTCTCTTCACACCGGAGTTAAAGATTTCTTTTTTAGAGGTTTGGATAAAGAGACTTTATTTTTAACTAATATGATATATTGTAGAGAGCATTAATTAATTAATTTTTTGGTTTTCTTTTTTTTCTTCTTTTATTTTTTATTTTTTATTTATTTTATTGAAAAACAAATAGCAATGAGACAGTTTCAAGACAAATTAACAGGACAGATTTGATAAATTAATACATTACAAACTATTTTCATAATGTTTTGGTATCGTAAAAGGTGCATACATGATATTATACTTACATACATTATTATAGCACATGTCTCTAATCAGTGAATTAAGAGAGTATAGCTGTTTACTTATCTTATTTTTTATACCTGAATTATATCAAAGATTCAATAATTAATACTTTCTACCTTGTTATTTTCCTAGTGGTTGTCCATAGTACTAGAAGCCGACATAACGTCTTGTCCAACCACTATTAGTGCAAATCTTGCTTCTCATAGAATTATGCAGAAGCATGGCATATTTATCCTAACTGTACTGTTTATACACACACATTATGATTCTTCCTTTCTATACCCCTTTTTTGTCTAGACCTGTCAAAGATGGACACTCCATTGTCATTAAACCAATTTAGCTGCCTGAACTCGGCGACACAATCCAACACAGTCCAGCATTCCACAACAATAGTGAGTTATCTGAAAAAGTTGTCAACTATAGCCATTTATAGCTCCAAGTTATTGTGGCCCCGCCTCATATACCTCATTTTTATGCTTTTCTGCTGGGTGGTTAAGACCGAGAAAGAGCAAGACCTATATACCAAAAGATGTAGCTTTTGTTTCTGATGAGGTCAGTGAAGTCCCCTCAGGGTTTATCTTGTAATCCTGTACCCTACTCTGTAGATCCTTTGTCTGTGTCATCCATGTGGATGAGTCATGGCCAATGCTTGACCAGTTTGCTCTCTGTGAGAGCCTGAGAGAAAGTTTTCTCTCCATGTGACTCTCCCCAGGCACACTATAGATCATCAATCTCTTTCCTTTGTGGCTCCATAATATTCTTGATCAGAAAATTTGGGGCACAACTGAGTTTCTTGATGTTACAGTACAGGTTCACCTATGTCCTGAGTCTTCACTGACCTTGAAAGGCTAGGGCCAAAATGTTGGCTGGCCTTGTGGCTCTTCTATTTCTCCAATTTTGATCTATGAAATTAGGCTGTTGATCATCCAGAAGAAAAGCTGATTAGTACCCTGCAGCATATGCAGTTCAGTTTGCCCTAACTATCTGACTCAATTCTTTTTAATTGTTGTTGTACATTTCTATATGTATTTCTTCTTTTGACTTCTTATACTAGGGAGACTATACAATATTTGCACATGTGTATCTGGTTTATTTCACTTATGAGTATATGTGGAGTTAAAGATTGCTACTAGATGTCCTGACTGTTCTTTTTGTCTCTAGACTGAACAGAGCTGAGTCAAAAATGTAAGGATAATCTCTCTCACTTTACAAGGAGCCAGTTAAGGTAAGACAGATATAGTACAAATATAGTAACTTATAGCCTCAATTTTACCATCTGTACAAATATACGATTTGACAGACAATCCTGAAAAATCACCTTGCTCTTAGTTTTAAAACTCTGATCTGTGAACCAAATCTAATATATATTCTGTGTTTAGAATTAATACATGGTTGGATCTATTAAGAATAGCTAAAACTGCATCAGTTTTTGATTTATGTAAAGAGTAATGGTGACTGACCTTGGATAAAGAATATAACCTAAAATAGTATTTGTAATACCAACTGGAGTGTAAAGATTCAGTAAGTCATCCTTTAGATTGAAGACCTTTTAGATTAATGCACTATTAGAGTTTAAGTGAGCTTGGAAGCCAGCTAATCAAACCTTCCAACAACTGAAGAAACCATTCTATGGCATCCCAAATGCTCACAATGTGGCTTGAATATATCTGGTGGCTGTGATCATACTTCCTCAAAAAATGCCTTCTTCATTTTTGATATTTTCTTGCTAGACCACTCTTCTGTGTTTATTTTGAACTCAGGTTTTTTTCATTACTAGACATAAAGGTCCTTCATATTTGAAGATAACTATTAAATCTCTTTATTAAATCTCTACTTTAAGATAAAATTAACAAGGAAGCAGGAAATAACAATTCAACAACTACAAGATGATGCAAAGAATATAATAATATATGGATAATAGTGGCAATGAAGCAGCAGGAGACAGCACAAATGACCTAAAAAGACTATTTGCAGAGTACTGGCAGAAAATTTTCCAGACATGAGAAAAGAACCTGATATATAGGTAAGCATGGCATATAGAACTGCACATAGCCATACTCACAATAAATTTATAACTAGACACATATAATCAAAATCTGTGAAATTCAGCAAAAGAATAGACTATTAAAAGCTGCTAGAGAAAAGAAACAGATCACCTACAATGGAAAGCCCATCAGAATCATGGCAGATTTCTCAACACAAACCATCAAATCAAAAAGAGCTTAGAGTGAAATATTTCAAGTCCTGAAAGAAAACAACTTCCAACCCAGATAGATATATCTTGAAAAACTATTTATTGTATTCAATAAAGAAATAAGATTCTTCCATGACAAAGAACAATTTAAGAAATTTTTTAATTTCATCTGTGACCTACTGGTTGTTTAG
Source organism: Ctenomys sociabilis (assembly GCA_004027165.1). Lineage (NCBI taxonomy): Eukaryota > Metazoa > Chordata > Mammalia > Rodentia > Ctenomyidae > Ctenomys > Ctenomys sociabilis. Next base: position 21,832 of record PVKA01016463.1, read on the forward strand.
GAGGTTACTGTATAATTTCTGTGTGTGTGTGTGTGTGTGTGTGTGTGTGTGTGTGTGTGTGTGTGTGTGTGTATACCAAGTGTAGGAACATCTTCCTGTATAAAGCAAATTTTAACAGACATGGAAACTCAAATGAGCAATAATACAATAGTAATGGGGGACTTTTACATGCCACTGTCACAACTAGGCAACAAATTAGCAAAGAAATAACAGAGCTAAACCAAACTTGTGAAGAAATTTATTTGGTAGACCTTCACAGTGTTCTATCCAGAAACAAAGAATACACATTCTTCTCAGCTGCACATGAGATATTCTTCAAAACAGACCATATACTAACACAGAGAGTGCTATTAAGTAAATGCAAAGGAACTGAAATTATCCCAGGTGTACTATATAATCACAGTGCAATAAAACTGGAAAGTATTGGCAAAGGATATGACAAAAATACTATAAACACATAGAAATTATACAGTAACCTCCTAAACAACCAGTAGGTTACAGATTAAATTTTAAAAAAATTTAAAAAATATTTACACTCAAATGAAAATGTAGATTCAACTTGCCTAAACCTATGGGATGCAATGAAAGCTGTCTTATGAAATTTTATAGTGGTAAATGCACACATCATGAAAGCCGAATAAGCCCAAATAAACAATCTTATGCTGCACCTCAAGTTGCTAGAAAAAAGAGCAAGTCAAGCACAAAGCCCAAAGAGGCAAAGAAAGAAAGAAAGAAAGAAAGAAAGAAAGAAAGAAAGAAAGAAAGAAAGAAAGAAAGAAAGAAAGAAAGAAAGAAAGAAAGAAAGAAAGATTGGAGCAGAAGTTAATTCATGGCAAAAGAAAACAGTACAAAGAATAGATAAATCAAAGAGTTGGTTCTTTGAAAGAATAAATAAAATTGATAAACCCCTAGCCAACCTAGTAAAAAAAGGAATTAAAAATCCAAAACTCATGCAATAAAGAATGAAAAAAGGCAAAATCATTACACATCCTAGAGAAACTCAAAAGATCATCAATACCTACTTCCAAAATCTTTACTCTCACAGGATGGAAAACACAGAGGAAATGACAAGTTTCCTCCATACATATGAAATGCCAAAGCTGAGTCAAGAAGATATAAAAACTCTGAATAACCCAATAATGAGAATCAAAATTGAAAGTGTAATAAAAATCTATCAACAATGAAAAGCCCAGGTCCTGATGGATTCACAGCAGAATTCTACAAGAAATTTAGAGAACATTTAATGGTACCTTTTTCAAACTCTTTGAAAAAGAAGAAAATTCCCCAAAATCATTCCTGGAAACAAGTATTTTTTTTTAATTTATTTATTTGTATTTTAACATGAAGAGTGAAAAATAGAAGCAAAAACAAAGAGAAAAAATGACATAAACAGGGTAACATACAACGATACATATGTTACAGATTTTCAAAACATGGATGGCTAATTATATATATATGTATGTATGTATATGTATGTATGTATAAATATGTATATATATATTTTTTTTAAAAAAAAACAATCCAACACAGATCAGCAGTCCACAATAGAAGTGGGTTATCCACAGAAGTTGTTGACTTGAGCCATTCACAATTCATTGTATTAATATGACTTTATTTTATATACTTCCATTTTCATACTTTTCTGCTCGATGGTTAAGACTGAGTTAAAGCAAGACATATATAACAAAAAATGTAACTTTTGTATCAGATAATGTCAGTCAGGTACCCTCATGGTTTATCCTATAAACCTGTACCGCATTTTGTAGATCCCTTGTCAGTGTCAGTCTTGTGGATGAGTCACGACCATTTCTTGATGAATTTGTTCTCTGTGGAAGCCTGAGAGAAAGTTTTTTCTCCACGTGACTCTTCTTAGGCACACTATACATCATTGATCGCATTCCACTGTGGCCCCATAATCTCCTTGATCAGAAAATTTGGGGCACTACTGAGTTACATGATGTTACATTACAAATTCTCCTATGTCCTGAGTCTTCACTGACCTTGAAAGGCTAGGGCCAAAATGTTGGCTGACCTTGCAGCCTTTCTTTTTCTCCAATTTTTGATCTGTAAACTTAGGTTGTTAACCCTGGAGACAAGTGTTATTTTGATTCCAAAACCAGAGAAAGATTCAACTGTAAGAGAACTACAGACCAATCTCCAATGAATATAGATGCAAAAATCCTCAAGAAAATACTAGCAGAGTACAGCAAAGCATCAAGAAGATTATACATCATGACCAAATGGGATTCATTCCAGGAATGCAGGCATGGTTCAACATATGCAAATCCATTAAAAAGTCAACACCCAAAAATCAATAGCATTTTTGTACACAATTATGACACTGAAAGAGAAATTAGGGAAACCACAGCTTTCACAATAATATTCAAAAAAATGAAATAGGAATCAATCTCACAAAGCACATAAAAGATTTATGCAGTGAAAATTATGGTATTCTGAGAAAAGAGACTGAAGGGGATTTGAGAAAGTAGAAAAATATTCCATGCTCCTAGACAGGAAGAACCAACATTGTGAAAATGGCTATACTACCAAAATTGTTATACAGATTCAATGCAATCCCAATTAAAATACCATTAGTATACCTACATAGCTGGAGGAAACTTTCCTCAAATTCATTTGGAGGAAGGAAATACCCTGCATATCAAAAGCAACCCTGGGAAACAAAGGGAAGTCAGAGGTATCACAATCTCTGATCTGAAATTATACTACAACATTTTGTATTACATCAAATACTGCAAAATTCATATTACTTTGTTAAGTGAAATTCTGTATCACTTGTAACTTTTCTGCCTTAATTCTAACTTGTGCTCTCTTGAAAAATAAAAAAAAATTAAAAGAAGAAAAGTTAAACATGTGCACACACAGATACAAAGAAGTGGATATATGAAGTATGTATAATGGTCAATATTTTAACATTGGGTTTTAAGTATATGAAATATCCCATTACTGGGGTAAATTGGGTGAGGGTACCTAGGATCTCCCTTCACATTTTTTGGCAACTTCCCATCCCTCTATAACAATTTCACAACAAAACATGAAATTCTCCTCCATTTAAATTATTGATATGTATACATTTTTGTTTTTTAATTTTATGAAAAAATGTAAAAGAGAATTTCATGACACAATAAAAAGAGTAACAAAAGTTAATGCATTCCATGCTGACATCTTCAAAGTAGTTAAAGAACAAGATATTGGCATAAATAATTCTCCCGTTAATATTAGTGTGAGCCTTCTTTTTCAATGGACTAAGAGACACTAATAATATATCTAACTTGCATTTGTCTTTTTTATTAATTTTATTGAGAAGCAAATGGCAATGAAATAGTTTCAAAACCAATTAGTAGGACAGTTTCAAAAATTAATATATATGCATATTGTTGTCTTCATAGTGGTTATTCATAGTACATGATGAAGACATGATATCAAGTCCAAACACTACTAGTACAAATCTTTCTTCTCATTGAGTTAAAAGAAAGTAGTTGTATATCTATCCCAGCTTTTGTATGTACAGATGCAAAATGGTCCTTCATTTATATCTCCTTTTTTTATTTAGTTTTTTCAGAGATGGGTATTCCATTGCTATTTAAAAATTGTAAGTGTGAATTCAGCAAAACATTCCAATATAGTCCAGTAGTCCATAATTGTAGTGAGTCATCTGTAGGACTGGCAATGTCAGATGCTGTTGACTTGTGCCTTTTACAGCTCACCATATTAATATGGCTTTACCTTTTATACTTCATTTTTATACTTTTCTGCTGGATAGTTAAGACCAAGATAAAGCAAGACCCATATAACAAGAAATGCAACTTCTGTATTTGACAAGGTCAGTCAAATCCCTCAGGATTTACTCTGAAACCCTGTACCACAGTTTGTAAATCCTCTATCAGTGTCAGCCATGTGGATGAGTCATGGCCATTGCTTGACCAATTTGCTGTCTGTGAAAGCCTAAGAGAATGTTTTCTCTCCATGTGACTCTCCTTAGGCACACTCTACATTGGCAATCACTTAACTTGCATTTTTCTCACATTTCCCTTTCTTCCTTTATCATTCCTAACTCTCTTTTCCTTTTAAACAATTTCTTCCCATTTCACAATATTTATTGTACATTTTATACATTATTTACTCTTTCAATTCCTCACACCATATGATGTTTATACATGTAAATCTAATTTTTTTCACTTATAAGTATGATCTCAGGTGGCACCTATTTAACTATAAAAACCTCAAATTTGTCCTTCTTTATAGCTGATTAGTATTCCATTTTATAAAAATACCTTTTTTTGTCTCTTCCTTCATTGATGGGCATTTGGGTTGTTTCTAAAATTGAAATATTACAAATTGTGCTACTGTAAACATGGATACACAAAAATTCCTGTGTTATGATGATTTACATAATTCTGGGAAGATACCCAGAAAGAGAGTAACTGGGTCATATATGACCTCTAATCCTAGCTTTTTGGGGGAATCTCCCCAATACTGATTTCCATAGTGGCTGCACCATTCTGCAACTCCCAGCAACAGTAGTGAAGGGTTCCTTTTGTCCCACAGTCTACTCGCATTTATTAGTCAATTTTTTTTGTTGATAGCCATTCTTTTTTGGGGTGAGATGGAATCTCAGTGTTGTTTTAAGTTGCAGTCTCTCCAATGACCAGTGATGTTGGTCTTTTTTTTCATATGTTTATTTGGCATTTGTATTTTTTCATCTGAGAAGTATATGATACCCATTTTTGTATTTGAGGGGTCTGTGCTCTTTTAATTCCTTATATGTTCTAAATAGAAGTCCTTTGTCTTTTCATTCTGTTGCTGATTTGTTTTGATGTGAAAGGCTTTCAATAAATGATATCTCAGTTGTTTATTATTTGACGCATTTCCCATGCAATTTGGTTTTTGTTCATGAACTCTCTGCATACACCTATGTCTTCAAGATTCCGAGCTACTTTTGCTTCCAGTAGATTCAGTATTTCTGTTTTAATATTTAGATCCTTAAACTTATTTAACTTTAATGTAGTTCATGGTGATATACATGGATCTAGTTTTAGTCTTCAGCCTATAGAGGGTCAGTTTTTCTAACACCACTTATTCTTTCCTCAGGTGAATATATATTGCCACTTTATCAAAGATAAGGTGGCTGAAAGTGTCTGTGGCTGTGTCTACATCCACTAATCTATTCCAGAGATCATCAGGTCTGGTTTTTTTGTCAGTACCATGCTGACTTTATCACAGTAAGTTTGTAGCATAATTTTATGTCAGGGATTATGAGACCTCTTGCCTTGCATTTGTTGCCCAGGATTGCCTTTACTATTATAGCTCACTTCTGGTTCTAGATGGATTTTAGGCATGTTTTCTCAAGATATGTGAGGTATGCTACTAGTACTTTGATCAGAATTGCATTATATTAACATAAAAGTTGTGGAAGTATGTCCATTTTCATCTACCCTTGAGCAAGGAATATTTTTCGATTTTCTGATATCCTCTTTGATCTCTTTTTGTCAGAGCATTGTAATTTTCAATATATAGATCTTTTACTTCCAATGTTAAATTGATGCTTAAGTTTTCTTTTTGAATGCTACTATGAAGGGTGTGGTTTCTCTAATTGCTGTCTCCATGTGTTTGTTGTTTGTGTGTAAGGAATCTATTGATATTTGAGTGATGATTTTTTTAATCCAGCTATGCTACTGCATTTGTTTATTAAAGCTACAGTTCTCTTGGTGGAGTTTTTCGGTCTTTGTGTGAAGTATCAGATCATCCTTCATCAATGATCATTTAATTACATCAAGTCTTGTCTTTATTTCTTTATTTCATTTACTTGTATAATTGTTTGGCTAATGTTTCCAGAACTATACTGAATAGGAGTGTTGATACTAGGCATCTTTCTCTTGTTCTTGATTTTAGAATGAAAGCTTTCAGTTTTTTCCATTTAGTATGATAGTGGCTTTTGACTTATCAGAGACTGCTTTTATCAGATTGCAGAAAAAACACATATTCTGATTTTTCTGTAGGATTCTTCTCACAAATGTGTTAGACCTTGTCAAAAGCTTTTTCTGAATCTATTGAAATGATTTTGCGTTTTTTTTATTTTGGCTCTGTTGATGTTGATTCAACACATGTGTGATTTGCATGTGTTGAATCAGTCCCGCATTCCTGGGATAAACACCATTTGGTCATGGTGTACAATCTTCTTGATGATTTGCTGCATTCTGTGCAACAGTGTTTAATTGAGGATTTTTGCATCTATGTTCACTAGGGAGATTGGCCTATACTTTTCTCTTTTAGGCCTTCTCAAAGTATTATTCACCTCCAGGAATGAGTTATGGAGTATTGCTTCCCTTTCAATTTAATTGATGAGTGTGAAGAGAATAGGTGTTAAATCTTCTATACATTTGTTGTAGAATTCAACAGTGAATGCATCAGGATGTAAGCTTTTCTTTGTATGTAAGTTTTTAATCACATTCTCAATTTCATTAACTTATATTGGCTGTTTCAGAATTTTTATATCCTCTCATTCAGCTTTTGTAATTCATATATATCTAGGAATCTGTCTATTTCTTCTCTTTTCCATCTTATCTAAGTAATTATTCTCAAGGTAGGTAATAATCTTCTGCGTTTCCACAGGATCTGTGGTGATTTCACCCTTTTCATTCCTCAATGAAAGAATGTGAGTTTTTATTTTCCTTTTTTTTTGGTAAGGTTGATCAGGTTTACCAATTTTATTTAATCTTTCAAAGAACCAATTCTTCATTAATTCTTTGTATTGTTTTCTTTGCCTCAATTGCATTAATTTCTGCTCTCATGCTTATAATTCCCTCCTTTATATTGGCTTTGACCCTGACTTTCTTCTTTTTCTAGAATCTTGAGGTACAACATTGAGTTATTTATACTCATTCTATTTTCCTAATATGAGAAATCACTGTCATAGATTTTTGTCTTAGTACTGCTTTCAATGTGTCCTGTAGGTTCCAGTATGTTGCATCTGCATTTCCATTTAATTGTAGATGCTGTTTAATTTCTTCTTTAATTTTTATCTGTGACACACTGCTTCTTCAGGAGTGTGTTGTGTTATTTAATTTCCATATGTGCAGTAGATTTCTAACTGGTGGTCAACTTACTACACCCAGATGCATTAAACTAGGTTGTGCTGGGTATGGGAAACTCATACCCAGCTCTGAAGGTTGTTACCAGCAACATAAAAGGCAGAACAGAAGAAACTACCAAAAAGGCTATTAAGGGTACTATATGAAGAATCTGTTCAGCTGTTGGAAGCTGCTAGCTCTCTTGGGCTGTTCTGCTGAAGACCTTGTCATGCTGGCTTTCCCTATGAATTTTGGGGGAGCTTTGGTCTTCATCTTAAGCATTAATTCCTGGCTCTGGAGAGGAAGATGCTGCACTGCTCAACCTCAAGGAGGAGCTTGTGGCATTGCTTTTCCTGATGGGAACTCAGCTTTCCTCATTGCTAGAGGAGCTCAAGACCTCACCGTTGCTAAAGATTTCTGTAGTACTTTTGGAGGAACTCTGGTGCTTACCTTGAGCATTGCTTTCTAGCTCTAGTTCAGAGATCTCTCAGGTTGCTAGAATAAACCTTCATCCTGCTGACATAGACTTCCTAGCTCCTACCACTGACCTTTGGGTCTTTCCATCATAGATCCATGAAACAAACCTGTAGGAGAATTTGCTGTGGGATCTAAGTGTCCAGTTGGACCTGTGTGGGGCATTGCTATGAGCTCTAGGTTTTCAGCTAGACTCATGCAGAATATTAGGATCTAGGCCCTCAGCTAGAGTCTTTATTCTTTATGTGTGTGAACAAATTTTCTGTATTTCTTATATATGATTCTTGGATGATTCATTATAAAATACTATTATAAAATGTGTCCTGTATTATATCATTCCCCTCGGAAGTACTCCAAACCACAACAATGTGTTCATGGAGTTCTTAAGATTTCTTTTTCCATTAATTTCCAGTTTTATTGCATGATGATCAGGTAGTATACATGGAATAATTTCAGTTCTTCTGCATTTACTTACACGTGTTCTATGGGCTAGTATACAGTCTATTTTAGAGAATGTCCCATGTGCAGAAGAAAATAATGTTTATTCTTGTGTTGGAACATCAGATGCAGAATATTTTATAAACATCTACTAAGTCCATTTGTTTATAGGCTTGTTTCAGTTCTGATATTTCTTTCTTTTTTTGATTTGCAAGTTTTATTTTTTTATTAATTTTATTGAGAAACAAAATAGCAATGAGACAGTTTCAAAACAGATCAGCAGGAGAGTTTCAATAATTAATACATTGCATATTATTGTCTACAGAGTGGTTATTCAAAGTACAAGATGCAGACATGATATAATGTTCAAACACTATTAGTACAAATCTTTCTTCTCATTGAATTAAGAGAAAGTAGCTATATATGTATCCTAACTATTTTGTATATAGAGATACAATATGTTCCTTCATTTATATCCCCTTTTTTGTTTAGTTTTTTCAGAGATGGGTATCCCATTGCCATTTAAATATTGTAAGTACTTTAATTCAGCAAAATAATCCCATATAGTCCAACAGTCCATAATAGTAGTGGGTTATCCATAGGACTGGCAATGTCAGATGTTGTTGACTTGAGCCTTTTACAGCTCAGCATATTAACATGGCTTTACATTTTATACCTAGTTTCTCATACTTTTCTGTTGGATGGTTAAGACGAAGATAAAGCAAGACCTATATAACAAGAGGCTGTGAAAAAAGGACACCTTCTTCAGTTCTGATATTTCTTTGCTGATTGTTTTTGTCCAGTTGATCTCTCTTGATATCAATGGGTGTTAAGGTCCCCACCACAATTTTGTTATTGCTGTTTCTTTTTTGGTTTGTTTGTTTTGAGCCAGGGATCTCACTATTAAATCCAGGCTGGTCTCAAACTTACAGCAATCCTCCTACCTCAGCCTCCCAAGAATATATGATATTTTCTCATTTTTCTTCTTTTTTGCCACTGGAAATCGAACTCCGGAATTTGTGCTTGCCAGCAGGCATTGTTCCACTGAGCTATATCCCTGGACTCATTGTTTTTTATTTGATTTTTTGTGTCTCTTAACATTTCTCCTATACAGTTGGATACTCCCATATTTGGTGCATATATAGTGATCATTGTTATCTTTTCCTCTTGAATTTTTCCTCTAATGATTATGTAGTGACTTTCTTACCTCTTTTAATCATTCTTAGTTTGAAGTTCACTTTGTCTACAAACAGAATAGCTACTTCTGCTTTGTTCTGTCACATGGAATGTTGTTTTACATTTTTGACTTTGTCTACGAATTCCTTTTTGAGTTAAATGTATTTGTTGTGTGCAGTATATTGGGGGATCTTGTTTCTTGATCCTTTTTGCCACTTGGTTTCTTTTGATTGGTGAATTGAGATCACTAATATGTGTATTTACTATTCTTTGTCATGTTATTTTCTTATTGTTGCTTCCCTGACTTTCTCTTCTGTTTAATTGTTTGCCCTGCCCAGTGATTTCGTTTTGTTGTTTCTCTTGGAATTGTGGTCAATATTACCTCTATCTAAACATCTTTCAATACTCTTTGTAGATTGGTTTTATGGTCATTAATTTCTCCAGTTGTTCTTTGTCATGGAAGTACTTTATTTCTCCATTAATTTTGAAAAATAGCTTTGCAAGGCACATCAATTCAGGTTGGAAGCTGTTATCTTTCAGGACCTGAAATACTTCACTCCAAGCTCTTCTTGACTTGATGGTTTCTGGTTTTCCTTGATAGATGTTCTGTTTCTTCTCTCTTGATAGGTGATCAGTTTTTAATATTCTGTTCTTGTGATGAATTTCTGAGATCTCAATCATTACATGTCTAGGTGCAGATTTATTTTTGGTCATGGTTAATTGGAGTTCTATATGCCTCATTCACCAATATGTCACAATTGTTCTGATACTTAGGAAATAATCTGCTATTTCTTCTGTAGATAATCTCTTTTGTGTCATTAGTGTTAACTCCTGTTTTTTCACTAACATCTATCAATATTATATTAATCTTCATTGCAGTATCTTGCAGCTATTGAGTTATTGTTTCCTTTCTTGATCCCTAGCTGTGATCCTGTCTTCGAGATCTAAACATCTACCTTTAATTTTGTTCAAGTACTTTTGCCAGTTTTCAAGGTAATTTTGTATTTTCTTTTTTTCATTTTTTTAATATCCATTTGGACCTGTTCCATGTATTCCATTTCTTTCTTATATTGTTCATTAATGGTTTCCCTCATTTTCTTATGTTCCTCTATTTTCTTATCTATATCTACCATAGATTTCCTTCATTATGGTTATCTTTTTTTTTTTGTATTTTTCGGGGAAGGATCTACAGGTGTTTTTTGTATTTTGAGGGGAAGGGTCTATAGGTGTTCAGGGATCTTGTGAACCTAGATCAGACTCGTAGTGATTCTTCTGTTTACAGCCTCCCAAGTGCTGGTGTTACAGGTATGCACCACCACACCCAGTCTCAATCATCATCTCAGCATGCCCCTGGGGTGGGGATGGCACAGTAGGCCTGGGGATGGAACTCCAACCTCTGAGCCTGCTTGCAGGTACTTTAATCTGCTGAGCTATTTGGCCAGCCCTCTTCATTTCATTTTTTACCTGAGAGATTATTTCTGATCCAGTTTCCTCTGTAGTCTCATGGTGTTGTTTCTTTCCTTTTGCACCTTGTCATTTTCTATTTCAAATTTTATGTTTTCTGTTTTGACCCTTTTACATTATTTCAGTAGGTAGCTAAATCAGTAGTATCAAGGCCTCTTTGGGAAAAGCTTGTTTTTCAGGGATGTCTTCTGGGTATAGGAGGTTCTTGGTTTGTGTCTGTCCAAACATCTTACATTCAAATTTAAATAAAAATGAGATATTGGTATATGTTTCAGTGCCCAGTCCTTGGTACTTGGTTATACTGAGTTTACCTTAAAGCTCCCATTATTGTTACAGAAGGTGGAGCAACTGCATATGACAACATATATGACATCCTAACTAAAGTAGTACAATTAACAATAACAATAGCATCAAGCACAGTTCATAAACTGAGGTAACTATTAATTTTTTATTTAAACCATAGGAGCAAAATTTACACTTATATAATAGAACCAATCATAAATTGAGACTTATACACAAAGTGTTTCCCCTTAATAAAGTGGTTTTACCCTAGGGTCAGGAAATTTAAGAAGGACAGTGGATAGAATGAGGAAAACTACAAAGAAATTATAAGCAAGGATGGATGATGAAGAATGTTCACACAAGCTTTGAGAAACTGGAGAAGAGGGCAGAAAAGAAAAATGAAAGAGTAAGCAAGGGATTATCTGAACTTGGGTCTCTGAGTTTTGGGATGGGATTAATTTTCTGTGGCTGGGGTTCTGCCCAGACATTTAGAAAAGCAAGCAAAAAAAAAGAAGAAGAAAAAATAAAAGCCAGCAAACAAGCAAGCAAGCAAGAAAAAAGAAATAAGGAAAGAAATATAAAATAATTTTTAAAAATAAAAAGGGACAGCCCCTTCTATTCTCCAAGCACAACACTTGTTCACCTAATTTGTTACCTGTTGGCTCCTACAGTTAACATTGCTTCAGACATCTCCACCCTCTAATCTTACCTATTCATCAAGTATGTGCTCTAGTGTGGCTAACATTTCCCTGGTTACCTGGTCCCACCAATGTACAAGGAAGGAGCCAGTCACCTGGATTCCACCTGCAGGGCTAATTGCTGGTCCCATGATACAATAACATATCTTTTATAAATTTCTTTCATATGCGTCTTACATGATTATGACTTCTGAAAGAACATTGATCACATCATCTGTGCCTCTGGTGGTGCTCACAGTTGCAGCCAGTCAAGTGTGCAGGGCACCCGTAGGTGTCCAATTTCTGCACATGTGCAGTGGTGATGGCACCCACCTGTGAGGTCACCAGCATCACCAGCTTTTCACTTTAATGAGTTAATCATTTAAAGATCTTTCTAAAGAATGAAATTCCCTTGCAAAATAAAACCATTCAAATAAAACAAGCAAATGAAAACTGTCCTTTTCCTCTGAGCAGGATCTTCCCTGGACAGAATAGGGCCAAAATGCAAAGCGTATTGTAGGTTGAGTCTCCCCCACTAAAGCAGCCATATCAATGATCATTTTTAATACCAGAGAAATCAAATTCTATTAATATCAAGGAAATGCTTAAAGGAAAATAAAATACCAAAAGACAACACTTGGACTGAGAAATATACTTATTCAGAATTTTAAAAAGCAGTTGGGTTGGTGATGCGTACCTATAATCCCATCAAGTCAGTCAGGAGGTGCAGGCAGGAGGGTTACAGTCAGTTTGAGGCTAGCCAAGATATATAGTGAGTTCAAGGCCAACCTGAGTATGTAATGAGTCCCCATCTCAAAAGATAAAAACTAAAATAAACAGAACCAAAAAATCAGTTATTAACTGTAGAGCAAATTTAAAAATCAAATAATCACCTAAGCTTCATGACAACTTTCAAATCTATATCCATACCCGTACATTTATATATCTACTTGTCTTTATTTGTCATAATATACAGTTTTTTATTTGGTTTGTTTTTTTTATTTTTTTGATTGCAAACTAATCCTTTATTAGAGGAATATATAAAACAAATGTGACAGTCAATGTTCACAAGCAAACTGTACATTCTGACTGGTATCAGTTCAGATTTGAGGGAAAACCTTCTCTTTAAAATGAATTTCAGCAATTTGCATATGTACAACTGAAATGAACACACTTGCTTTTGCTAATACAAAAGTTTTGCTATTGTTACTTCATAATCTTAGCATTTTTGTGCACTTCTATTACTAAAGCTAAAATCTTTTATTACTAAAAAAAAACCAGCACCTTTTGCTTGCTAGTGACAGTGTCTTTAAGAGTTAACAAATAACAATTGACAGTTTTTCATCCACTTCCTTTTATCTTTAGACACAAAAACACCCAGACTCGCGTGCTGAACAAGAAGCCTTCCTTCCCACAGCACCGTGGAAAGTGCCCTACACAGCCATTTCGGTCTTAATGGCGGGTGAGGATCATACCTTCCCAGCTGGAAGTCTTCAGCTGTGAAGTCATCCATTGTCTCAACTTTTCCAAGGATTTTGAGCTTTGGGAAAGGCCTTGGTTCTCTCTGAAGCTGAGTTTTCAGCGGCTCATGTGATTCAGTTAAATATGTGCATCTCCCAAAGTATGCAGGAAGTCGCCCGTGATGTGCGTGACTGTGTAGGGGAGCAGCGCATAGCTGGTAATGTTGAAGGGGACGCCCAGGCCCATGTCCTGGTTGGTACAGCTGGCAGGACAGCTCCCTGTTCACCTGGTAGAATTGGCACAGGGTGTGGCGGGGAGGCAGCGCCATCAGAAGGAGATCTTTCGGGTTCCAGGCACACATGATGATCCTTCTGTCGTCAGGGTTGATTTTGATGGTGTTGATCACATTCTGCAGCTAGTCAACTCCTTGACCCAAGTAATCTGAGTCCATATCTTTGTAGTCAGCCCCAAAGTGCCCCCACTGAAAGCCATAGAATGGACTCAGGTCCCCTTCCTGATGGCTAGAAAACTCCAGGCTGTCCAGGAAATCCCAGGACCCACTGGCATCCCAGATCTTCACTCCCTTGGATGACAGCTCCTTGGCATTTGTAGATCCCTTGATAAACCACAGCAGCCCCTCCAGAACACACCCTTCCAGAACACACGCTTTGTCATCAGCAGGGGAAATTCGTCTCGCAGGCTGTAGCGTGCCTGAATGCCGAACAGCGACGGCATGCAGTTGCCGGTGCAGTGGTCCTTGGGGAAGCCGCTGCACAGGAAGCTCTCCACCTGCCACAGGCACTGCAGCTCCCCGTGCAGTGCGGAGGGCGACCGGAGCTCCGCGGCGGAGGCTGGCATGGTGCATGCCTCCAGGAGGCTTGGTTTGGTGTTTAAATAGATGATCTGGTTTCTGCCATCAGTCAGAGATGGCAGTTTGAGATGGGTAAAATCTTGAAGAGTATATGAAAATAGAACTGAAATTGACTCGCATGTGGGCTCTTGTTTTTAAATAAGCAATGTTTGAAAGATTAACAAAGAGCAAAAATATCAGATCATATTTATCACTAACATTCATGTGAATATCAAAATAAAGGAAAGTTTAGGGAAGCTTCAAACATTTTCTCAATGGCATGAACATCAAACATGTCTAGATTTTTTTGACTAAAACCTTCCTCTGCTGCATATATTTGTCTTCCTGAAAGATGGCTTCAGAACTTGTAATAATTTGAAAATAACATTAAAATCAGAATCTCCTCGTCTTTTCCACAAAATGACAAACATATCTGCTAAAACACTGCATAGAAGAAGCCCGTTCCTGGAACCATCTGAGGAAGTAGGTGTCGGGTCTACCAGTTTCCGCACCTTCCACTCCAGTGCATGACTTGGTGCAGTCTAGGCTGGTTTGCTATGTCCAGCATTCATTTGGTTTCTTTGTCATCAAATCCAAAGCTCTTCACCATATGGTGTCATTTTTAAAATGTTAATTTGAATGAAGCCTGCAATGCCAGTTAGGTTCCCAGCTGGTCTCTGCATTGGCTATTTCACAGACATTAGCCCTGTTTTGAATTAAACTAAATTAGAGAATAAAATGAGTTATTGTCATGCAAAGTCAGGCAATATTATCTGACATCTGCACCATCTACAAGAGCTCTATTGAATGGTTATTTTTAAATGTAAACTAGAAAGTAAAGAATATATAAACAAGTTAGGACTAGATACTGGCAGTATAATGATTTGGCTTCTTAAGAGTTAGCAATAATAACCAAGTTTCTTGAAAAACAACCTCCATGAACGCATATCTCTATTTGGTCCAGATAGTAGGAAAGAAATGGCTGGTTAAGGCATTCATAGATCCACAGCATCAGTTTTTAAGCCTCAGAAAAAAAGTTATGAAGATAAGTGTATATGGCTCAAAAATGCACCTGTTTGTTTCTGTTTTTTCTCCTGTCATGTGAGAAGAATATTTATTTGAAAGTTGAAGAATGAATAAAATAAATTAATTCTGCAAAGCACAACAGTGTAACTTACGCTAGAAGATAGGAACTTTAATAATCACGTAGAGTTAGAAGTTTGGGGGTATGGCTAAGCATTTCTCACTCTATGACTTTAAACTGGCCAAGAACCACTGTCCGTAGCATGTGTGCATGTGTCCAGCATGCATGAATCTATATCCTAAGGTACTATGTCACTTGCTGCAAAACAAGAAACAAAAGGTTTGTATTATAATTTTCACTGGAAATAGGCCTTGAAAAAGGGAGGACTTGAAACATTGGAGTTCCTCCCCTGATCCTTCAGTAACAGATTTTCCACAGTACTAGGCAACTGAAAGGTTAGAAACTATTCTATCCTAGCTACAAATCCTGATGCAACCCCAAATCCCTGGTTTGGGAAGAGATGAGTTCAGTAGGTACAGTCCTGCAGTAATTGGATTTGACCTGAATGGATTGCATTGGATGGATTTGATTAGATTGTATTGGATTTTCAGTATGGGGACTTGAATCAAGGACCTTCACCCCTGAGCTCTACCTGCATCCCTTTTTACTTTGAGACAGGGTCTAGCTACATCCCATGGTTGTTCAGGCAAGACTCAAACTTACTATTCTCCTGCCTCAGCCTTTGAGGCATGCACCACCACACCTGGCATGGCCCAAGGAATTTGAAGAAAGACTCAAACATTCTAAAATAAACAATTAATCACAACAAAAATTTATGCAGTTTAAAATAGCAATGGAACCAGAGCTGAGAGACTCTGTTCTACTCCAACTGCCAAAATTATTCAGTTTACTGATGTACCAATTAAAAGCGTAAAATGTATGTATTTTCAGAAAAGATAATAGCACCATTAAAAATAGTTAAATCCATTTGTTTGATTGTTTTCAACTTAAGGCAGTCCAGCAGTGGGCAGAATAGTGTAGTGATTGAATGACATCTTCAGGACCCATTCTCTCCTGTCATCCATGTATGTTCCTGGTACATTCGCTCATAAACTCAATCACATGAAAGTTGCTGCTTCTCCAGCCATACCTACAATTTCCAAGCTAGGAAAAGGAAAGTGACAAAGAACAGAGCCCACCACACCAAACTAATTTCATCAAAAAGCCAAAGCTACTCTAAACCTCAGAAGACTGTCTGAAAGGTGACATTGTTCAAAGCTTCTCAACTTTGTATGCTAAGTGCTAAAGAAAATGAGGAAGGTTCACAGTGAGCTTTCCCAGTCTCCATCACAGAGGAGGAAGGGAAATGAGACACTGGGAACTGATGCTTTGGCAGGAACTCTGCAGTGTCTTTCTCTAAGCTTAAGCTGCAGATCAGTTTTCACTGACTTGTGCCATGAGTAAGGGAGAGAAAAATGACATCCAAGAGGATTCTGAGATGCATGGTAAAGGTTCCTTCAGCAGATCTGTGGAGTAGGGTGAAAAGAATCCCCTCATTCTCTTGTCAGTATCCCTTCTAGGTATTCTTGTGATCATTCTTCCATCTCAAGAGCACACCCAGCCCACACAAAGGAAAGCAGCTTTTCATAGCATGACCCCATTTGGATTCTGAGGAGGAATAAAAAACAAGACACAACAGGAGTCAGGCTGTGGGGAAGTAAACTGGTATACTGAAAGAAAAGCAAGGAGGGTTTTTTGGAAGGAAGGGGGGTGTCTCAGGCTGCCTGAAGTGCGGGTCTGGTGCTGCATGTGGAGCTGGGGACCAAACTGCTATCCCCCAAGCCTGACAGAGTTTTCCCAAGCAAGCATTTTAAGCAACTGAGGCTCCAAGAAAAGCAAGCACCATCCATCATATGGTCTTGTTACACCTCAGAAAGACACAAAAGTAGACTTCCAGAGCTGCTTCGTAATAATGGGATAAATGTGACTGAAGCAAGGAAAAATGTTTTTAAGGGGGTTAGTGGCAATATACATATACATAGGATAGCTTGGATATTTGTGCAGCTCTTTTCTGCTGGTCTTTTGAAAGGAGCAAATAATGCTTTTTTTTTCTCTCTCTCTCTCTCTCCTTTTTAACTTTTTTTTTTTTTGTACTAGGAAGCAAACTCATGACCTCATGCTTTCCAGGCAGGTGCTGTGCTACTGAGCTATATCCCCAGCCTCTCATTTTTATTTTTTTATAACTTGTGACCAATCTTACAGTCTTGCATCTGGTAATCTGAACAATTAGTTTGAAGACAATAATATACAATTATAATGACCATTGTTGAATTCCTATGATTTTGTTTAGTGAAATTCTGTATTATTTCTGATGCTTAACTATTTTCTTTTATTCTAAGAAAAGAAAAGAGCACTGACCTAGCTTTACTCTGAAAGGTAAATCGTTGGCAATGCCTTAGGCAGCTCCCCCTGCTCCCCCACACCAGGCTAGTAGGTCTTGCTGAGCATTATGAATCTATGGCTCGGTCATTAGGGGGACTATGTGCCTGAGAGGAATTCTAATGGAAAATGCATCCATATGGAAATGCAATCCAAAAGCATCAAGAGGCACAGACGATACATTATTGCAACCTTAGTTCATTCTGTAAATCAGCAGAAGTATATGTCACAGTAAATTAAAAATGACTAAACAGTAGCCTTTTTGCCCATTTTAAGTAATATTCTTTAATGACCTTAAATGAAACAGAAAATTAAAAATCTGTGAGATGAAGAGAAAAGAAAATTGGAATACTTACTCAGATAGGGTGTGAAGGAAGCAAGAAGTTAATAGCTACTGCTATGCTTAGTACACTGTTGAAAAACTGAGCCTTTTAAGTTCTTTACAATGTTATAATGTGAAAGGTGTTTTTAATATACTCTTCCTTCAAAAGGAGAACCCAAGAGAAAGATAAGAAAGTAATACCGAGAAAGAAATGACTCAGTGTGTGAGCCAGATCAGAACTTGACACATAAAAGGTGTAATGAAAATTACACTTAATGTTTACATTTTTAAAATAACAACTATAGCAAAAGACACACTGCCATAGTCCTCCACCAGAAGCTCCCTCTAGCTTCAGACAAGCTTACTGCTTTGTTCTTGCCACTTTCTGAAGCTGTCCTGAGGTGCTTGTTCATGAATGTGTTTAATTATATTATCTGTCTAAAGCTAGGTCCTGAAGCAACTCACAGCATTTATCTCTCCCGATCATTTGACTCTGGGAAAGAAGCAGCAGTTGCACAACACCAGATCTAGAGCAACGTAGATGTAGACAGGTGTAATGTTTTTAGCAACCTGCCTTTCCTCTGGGTGGCACTCAGCAGCACCATCCACCATACAGTCTCGTTACACCTCAGAAAGACACAAAAGTAGACTTCCAGAGCTGCTTCATAATAATGGGATAAGTGTGATTGAAGCAAGGAAAAATGTTTTTAAGGGGGTTAATGACAATGTGTTTTACTGCAATAATTTTTTATATTTAAGTGTTTGCCAATATTTTGATTATCTACATATAGGGGATTTAACTTTTTCTAGATTTGGCTATTATAATGACTTCCCATTCAGGAATAATGATCTTAGCCTTATACTACATAGTTAGAAATTGGAATCTGATCTGGATATTGTAGCTTCTAAGTCCATATGTGTTTGCACTTGAAATCTGTTGAGATGAACTTATTTATGTCAAAATTGTCCTGCTGAGATAAAAACACTGAGGAATCACATTACTATTCTTGGGGTGAGGCAGCTACTTTGATGTCATAAATGGAAATAGCACTAAATCTGAGCCAGAAAAGGAGCTCAGTGGTCATATTTATTAAACGTAATGCTTGGGCAGCTCTTTCACTCTGGGTTTCAATTTCCTCCAAAATCTAGGTTGTCTGATTCCCTAACCTTAATCACTTAAAACAACAAAAACAGAAACAACCTTTATCATTTCACATAAGAGTCTGTGGATCAGCAATATTCAAGAACATGTGGTTCTGACTGAAAGGTTTTGACTTGGGGTCTTTATGAACTATTGAGGTACTAAATTTCATACAGCCATGAGCCAAGGTAAACCTTTTCTTCTTTAGTTGTTGGGACAGGCTCTTTTCTAGCAATGAGAAAGCTAACACATGTGAATATAACACATCTTTTTTATCCATTTATTTATCAAAGGACATCTTGCTTTGGGCTATTGCAAATGATACTGGAATGCTAATGATAATATTTTCTTTCTTTCTTCTTTTTTGTATTTTTTTAGGGAAGGGTCTACAGGGTGTTCAGGGTCTCACTACTAGATTGGACTCGTGGTGATACGCCTGTTTGTAGCCTACCAAGAGCTGGGATTACAGGCACATGCCACCATGCCCAGTCTTATTGGTAACATTTTCTATAAACTTGTTAATAGTATTGATTTTTTGAAGTACATGTATAGTCTACGGCCATACCACCCTGAACACGCCCGATCTCGTCTGAAGTGCATGTATACTTACACTATAAACATATTTTTTAAAAATATGTACAAATGGACATAGATGCAGATTTGTTGACTGGTTATTAAGCAATCACTTGTGACTAGGTGAAAGAATTAGGATGATACACTTTTAATAAGTGCTAAGAGTATTGTGACCCAAAATGTCATTTCATGTATCTTCTTCTAGAAGAAACCAGCTTCTTGTGAAAAAGTCCCAATAGCCCTCTGGGGAGTTAAGGAGGTAAGGGGTCCTATAACCAGTTCTCATTTGCAAGCCAATTAAATGCAGCCTGTTGGAACTGGAGTCACTGGAGCCAGGCAGGTGTTAAATGCTGAAAAAGTTTTTGTTCCTGAGTTTTTGTCTCCAAGAAGAATGAGAACAGGATGTATGATACTGGTGCAAAGGGTTCGGCTTCCCTCTTTTGGATGTGAATATACAGTTGCCCCAGCATATTCATTGAAATAGCTATGCATTAAAGTGTCTTCTCCCACTATGATTCCACTATTATGAGGGAATTCAAACATGTGCCCACAAAAGAGTAGGACTAAAAATCCCATTCAAGCCGGCTATCACCCTACTAGGAATTTCCCCAAAGGAACTGAAAACATTGTATCATAGTGATATATGTGTACCTATGTTTATAGCAGCTCAATGTGTGATAGCAAAATCTTGGAAACAACCAAGATGTCCATCACATGAGGAATGGTTGAAAAACATGTGGTATTTCTATATAATGGAGTATTACTCAGCTGTTAAGAATGATAAGTTTGAAGCATTTATACTGAAGTGGATGCCACTTGAACATATACTCATAAGTGAAATAAACCAGACACATATGTGTAAATATCGTATAGTCTCCCTAGTATAAGAAGAGAAAAGCAGAAATACAAACGGAAACGTACA